>JAWPHD010011318.1:0-85082 GCA_037043455.1 Cyrtodaria siliqua
CATTTGAGACAGTTTGTCGCAGTTTTTGTTCTACTGCTGTACGTACTGAATTCGAATAACTGGTACATTTGAACGTGCGTTTTCTGTCGGATACCGAGTGTTGCCGGCGGGCAGGTCAACATCATAGACATGCTGGCGCAGTGTTTTTTAAAAGACCTTTGGTAGTGCTACTAGAATCAACCTATTTGAAATTCTTTATCAAACGTTTTAGTTCTACTGCTGTGTATTGAAGTTTGCACTGAAATAGACTCGAAAATGGCGTTTTTCTCGGGTTTCGGGGTGTTGCCGGCGGGCAGATCCAATACCATTGATACGCTGGCGCAGTGTTTTTTTTAAAGCCTTTTGTAGTGCTACTAAAATCACACATATTCAGACCGTTTATCACAGTTTCGGTTCTACTGCTTTATGATTGAAAGTTCGAGAAGTTTGTCAAAACACGTCTGGTCGTCGGATAACGAGTGTTGCCGGCGGGCAGATCAAAATCATAGACACGCTGGCGCAGTTTTTTATAAAGCCTTTTGGTAGTGCTACTAAAATCACACCATTTGAGATTGTTTTATCGCAGTTTTTGTTCTACTGCTGTAGTACTGAGCTCGAACAACGGTACATTTGAACGTGCGTTTTCTGTCGGATAACGGAGTGTTGCCGGCGGGCAGATCAACATCATAGACATGCTGGCGCGAGTGTTTTTTAAAGACCTTTGGTGGTGCTACTGGAATCAACCTATTTGAAATTCTTTATCAACGTTTTAGTTATACTGCTGTGTTACTGAAGTTTGCACTGTAACTATACTCGGAATGGCGTTTTTGTCGGGTTTCGGGAGTTGCCGGCGGGCAGATCAAAGAACACACACGACGGAACTCAGTGGCACCACGAAGGATAGAAACCCAACAGAACGAAGCACGGTATACCTAATAAGAACCGAGGTATAATGATGTGAACGCCGAGCGAAAGGGAGGCGTAAAAAACAATAAAACCCATTATTTAAGATGGGTTTACAAATAAAACAAAATGTTACTAGTTTATATTTATTGGAATAAGCTGGCATAGGGCTTCAACAATATATAGTGTAAAATAAAATGTGTAGTTAATCAAATTGGAAACATTTCAGGTAAATCCAATATTCATAGTCCAAACTAAATTTAAATTGTAATTACCACTGTACACTTAGTAACACCTGGGAACAGATGTTCACAAAGAACTCCAAACTAGTTGTAAATTGTAACTGACTACTGTACAGTGGTAAACCTGGGACAGATGTTCACAAAGACAAGTCTTAAAATTAAAAAACTTCTTGCATAGAAAATAACAAAAGTTCTTAGAATATTTTAACTACACTATGCTGTGTCCGCGAAATACCGCGACACAAAGTTCATAGACGATTTCAAAGTTCTTCGCGTTTCCAGATACACAACGGTCCTTGCACAGTCAATAGGTGTATTTGAAAACTTCTTGTAGGATTGCACCGAATGTGGACACCGCAAACGAGATCCTGATGAAGCCATGACGACGACGACAACACTAGGCATCATCATCTACTCATAGCATCGATACCACAACATTCTTGCACCGCTCAAAAGTAGTATTTGAAAACATCTTGTAGCTGTATCCCAAGATTATTGCACCAATGTATACCCCGCAAACGAGATTCGGATGGAGCCATGACGACGACGACAGACCACTAGGCATCTCATCTCTCACTGCTTTTCACTGAAATATATACACGACAAGCCAAAGACACTGGTACCAAATTACAATATAAAACAATACACAGGGGAGGTGTGGGTGGGTTGTTTGGAGATAACAATTAAATACAGATTTTCAGAACACAAAAAACAGATCGATACCTTACAAAATGGTGATCACTGCAAAAGTGAGGTTATGCGTTAGAATTATAACGTTCATAATAATCGCTGATTCCACGCCCCTGAAATAATTAGTATTTGTTCCTAGGAGAAACAAAATCCATTATTTAAGATGGGTTACAATAAAACAAAATGTTACTTAGTTTATATTTATTGGAATAAGCTGGCCATAGCTTCAACAATTATATATGGTAAAATAAATGTGTAGTTAATTCAAATTGGAACATTTCAGGTAAATCCAATGTTCATAGTCCAAACCTAAAATTTATAATTGTAACTGACCACTGTACAGTGTAACCCTGGGAACAGATGTTTCACAAGACTCCAAACTAAGTTTAATTGTAACTGACTAATGTACAGTCGTTACAACCCTGGGAACAGATGTTCACAAGACAAGTCTTAAAATTAAAAACTTCTTGCATAGAAAATAACAAAGTCTTTAGAATATTTTAACTACACTATGCTGTGTTCCGCGAAATACCCGCCACATGCCACTCGGCTGTGTACTGCCACATGCCGCGTGGCAACCGCCAAACATGGGGGAAGCGGACACACAGCTTAGATAATAAAAAACCTCACAAGAGGTATGACAGACGTACTTTCAACCCCAATGAAGCGATTATGTCATGTCATCTACATAACACAAAAAACTCCACAAGAGGTATAACAAGACGTACTTCAACCAATGAAGCGTTTGTGTCATGTCAATATCATAAACAAAATCAAAAACACTCCAAAGAGTATAACAGACGTTACTTCAACCCAATGTAAAGCGATTGTGTTATGTCATATAACCATAAACCAAAATCATAAAAAATTTAAAAATCAACCAAAAAACCTCAAAGAGGTATAACAGACTTACTTCATTGTCCGTCATAATGTATAGCTATGGAGCTTAATATAACCCAATAGGGTAAATATAATAAATTATCTATATGATTGCAAAGCCACAGCACATCTTAAAGGTTGAATGTATAATTTCTTCAATTGAACTTATAAAAATTGAATTTCCTTGTTGTAACCCATTCACAAACAGGACTTGCCTCTGATAATTAATTGTACATAATCCCAATACACGCATTGCTTAAAACAAGAAACACATGAACTTTTATAAGATTACAATATTCACATGAAAACCTCGACTTTTGCTTCGTTAGGATTAATTAAAAGCCTCAAGTTAAAATAATGCTTGGGCAGAGCCCCACTATTTATCATCCTTAATAGAAATACAAATTACCAGGCAACAAAGCATCACTTACTTCCTTGTTCCTGAACAATGAATGCCACTTATACATATCATCTGAGCTAAGAAATTAAGCAGTTCAATATATATTTCCAAATTCAACACAAGATAGTGTTATAAGCCGTACTTGGATGACATTTACAATAGAATAACTAAATGGTCCATAAACTCTTCGACCCAAAACGGCAGGAGCCCAATTGTATACAGTTCCGTGTGACATATTCACTGTGGCTTTACATAGTACGAGTTCTGGGTCTTCAATTAACTTAGTTCATAAACCAGACTAATGTTTGTCCTGGCTAAACTTTATACAGAAAATTGTAAAAGAGAGAGCTTAACCACATGATACCACACTACTGAAGGTCTCTATGGTACGTCCTACGCAACCGCATTTCGACTACCAGTTTATTCGACATAGGAACATTGTTGATTGGCTTTCGTACAATCGTGATGGTGACAACTGAAGCTGCAAAGGCTATGGCGTCAAAATAACCTATAACACAGAGAATCTATTATAATTAAAACAGCAACAGCCACCACTCTTAAACAAACAAACAGCCACTGAATGAAAACCATCATTAGTACGCAAAACAGAATAACTGTGTAAAAGTCTGACCGCTAGACGATAACAATCTAGGATCATTATACTGTTGATAAACACACGCAGACACAGCAGTACGTAGAAAATATCTAGATAATAAGCAAACCAATACAGACAATCATCTATCATTTTGACAAACGAAAAATAGCATAGACCTATCCAACGCCAGTAAGCAACGCCGCCAGTTGTCAATTATTAACACATGCAGTTGTATTACAAACTAATTGATCAATTATAACCTTACTACATTTAAACACTAGTGCGGAGATATCCTCAATTCTCTGGCAGTCATATATTAATTTTACATGCTTCATCAGACATTCCACACAACTCTGGTGTAAAATCAACATAACGGTAGTATATACCGTTTTTCAGCCTATTTCAGACTCCTGGTGTAAAGTTAGTATATTCAATTAACCAACATTCATGCAGTTTGCATACTCCAAAGTGTAATAAAGGGAACAATTATACACGTTTGTTATAAAACACGCAACAACAAAAAGCGCACCACTTTAACACACTCTAAGAAGTTGGTTTCACTTTAATTCATTCCCTGTAGGAGCCCTAATAACATTTCATTGTGTTATGTGCGCCTTTAAAACCCCAATCACTTCACTAAAGTTCTAACGACTAAATTCTAATCCGACACCCACTCGCTCACTGAAGAAAAGCCAGTATTCACTATAAAGGTAATAGAAAAGAATGTAGAGTTCAGTGTTGTATGTTATCTGTTGTTGTGCTCGCTCGTTTATAACTTGAATTATCAATCACATAATAATTGTTAAATAATGAGCCCTGTTCCTCTAGCGTATGAGCACATCTGTCTCATTTACGACAAATTTGCACGAAACCAGTAGGCTTACTTACCTACCGCAAGTCTGCGATCTTAGCTCTTACACATCTGATCCAGGTTGACCTCCCATGAGCAGCACGAACATTTTCCCCACAAACTCTTGAGATACCACAGACATAACACTGTTAAAGCGAGTGGCTTTACACTGAATCCTTGGACTCTTAAGACTGTATTTTCGGCAAACAACTGATTACTGAAATAAATTGCTAAAAAAGAAAACACACTGGCAAATTTCTAAACAAAAACAGTTTGACCCTGAAATTTAAGCCCCTGTGAAGGTAAAGCAAAATACAGAAAATTAAAGCACAATATAAAAAGAACATTCGCTCACAAAGTCACTATGAATTGATTATAACTATAAAATATCTTATAACTCCAACAACTCAAAAGCTATGAAAATTGATTTGCATCCGTTTAAATGCAGATTTATATGTTCTATTGTTCCCAGTAATGCCACGGGACCAATGTACCTTGGTCAAAAGTGCTAGAGTGCCGTTAGAACCATTAATCGTTCAGATCCACTCTATCCTTGCATTTCTCTATGTCCC
Organism: Cyrtodaria siliqua; assembly: GCA_037043455.1. Taxonomy (NCBI): domain Eukaryota; kingdom Metazoa; phylum Mollusca; class Bivalvia; order Adapedonta; family Hiatellidae; genus Cyrtodaria; species Cyrtodaria siliqua. The sequence goes on from JAWPHD010011318.1 coordinate 5,111, forward strand.
TTCTCCCCCGAGCATACGACTTGCGATACTTTTTTTGGCATGATCTGAAAACAGTGGCAAATGGTTTAATGATGCTACTCCAGGGCTGAGAAATTAACATGTTTAGTTTACTAAGACCACCGTCTATTATAATTGGGTAAAATCACTAGAACCTGCTCCAAAATTTACTAGCCCATATTATATTCAACAGAAAATTACTAATTTAATTCAAGTTTACGGTTTCTTAAACAAGATTTACATTGATTGAATACTCTTGGAAATATCAGGTTGTTAAAAGTACCTGTTAGGTTAGACATAGCTGTCACTACATAATCTATCGATTTATAATTTATTTCTTACTTGAATAAGTTTTGTTACTGCCCGATCGGGACTACCCAGACACATGACTTTGCTAGCACTGCCGCATTTATTCTAGCCTCGGCTAGACAGGACTAGTGCTAACCTCGAGCCTGTACTCCAGTAAGACAGGAATGTTTATATATTTTCTATTTATTTTTTTTTTAATTTTTTTTTATTTTTTTATTTTATTGTTTATTGATTATATATATATATTAATATATAATAATATATATTAATACTGTCGTGAGCTTCAATAAATTGACTAAATTTAATATGCAATAACAGAACATTATATTTATGTATTTTGTTTTTTTGTTTTTTAGAATAATGTTAGGCTATGTCCCAGAAATCGACATCAACACATTGCAACATTCTGACGCGGTAGCCTTGCGCTTGCATACCACCCTATATAATGCCATACTTATGTCAGGCTATTTCAGACAAATGGAAATTAACACCTCAAGTTCTGACTCAAATATTACACCTTCCTCTCGTACATTATTTAAAGATATGTGTTACTATAATATTTTTCTAGAACTGAAGCTTAGTTATATCGCCGCCTTGGCAAGGTCATCCACCATCCAGCATGTCCCGGCCGCTTTATCAACGATAAAACAAACACATTTAGTAGTTTACAAATGCATTTAAAACGTTATTTTATTTACTTTTTATTCTTATTATTATATTAGTCATATAAATTAAATGTGCATATACGATAAGGCCAAAGCATCCTGGATGAATGATGTAAAAGAAATCGATGTGCCCATTGACACACTCATTCAATAACACTTGATGCGTCTTAACAATTTATTTTGAGATAGCATTTAAATACCGTGATTTCCAATTGTAACACTGTACAGCTAACTTGAAAAGAATTATGTTAGGCTATGACCCAACAATTGACATCCACACTTTCCTTTAATACAATATTGTAATATTGTCGACTTGTGTTCGATACAGAAATGACAAAATAATAAGCTGGAATCAACTTTCATTTAAAAGCAATAGCACATACAGTGGCATACTTGTGTTAGGCTATGACAGAAGAATCGAAATAAACACTTTCGTTTCAAAACTCTGTTATTATATACACATAAATACCTGTCGGATATTATTTAAACATTATGTTACACATACGTATAATTTGATATGTCTAAATAAGTTCACAGCCTTGGCAAACCTGCACGACTCCAAATTCCAATCAATAACCAGAGTTGTCGTTCCTTTTGCATTGTCTGATTGAGAATTCCTAATCGGTCAACATCGTAGCACAATACGGCCATCGCGAACATAAGCAGGGTAAACCGACATGTAACAAGCATTCAGCATTAATATTTGATGCGTAGTATCAACAAGTAGTTTGGAGATAACAATTAAATACCGATTTTCAGAACACAAAAACAGATCGATACTTACAAAATGGTGATCACTGCAAAGTGAGGTTATGCGTTAGAATTACACGTTCATAATAATCGCTGATTTCCACCCCCTGAAATAATTAGTATTTGTTCCCTAGGAGAACAAATCCCAATGTTTACCTCTCTTCGAGACCTGTATTGTACGGCTTTGTTTTGCCCTACTTTTTCCTCCAATCAGACGGTGAGGAATTTTTAAAAAATGGCGAACTTATTGGTGTAAATTTCTAACGATCACCAATTATAACCATTTAATCATTAAGTAATCGCTTACTAAATGGCACGCCCTTGTTTTTGGCGCGAACGTGTTAAGACGCGTGGTTTCGTAGAAGCGCGGGGGGAAAAGTAGGGCAAACACTAAGTCAGTTAGTAGTCTCGGCCAGCTAGACCGTATCATGCATATGTCTTGCCAGCTAGACCGTATCATGCATATGTCTTACTTGGTTCTGGATCCGTGTAGAATAGCGTAACGAAGAAATCAGAAGCGGGCCGGGTGATCGAGACTAGTCAGTTAGAGGCTAAGAAGTGAAATTTTAACAATTAAGAAACCCCGGTCAGTCGCTGCGCTCCTTCCCTTAGGGTTTCTTAATTGTTTAACTTTTACTTCATAGCCTCTACTGAAATCTCATCAAACTTACGAAAACAAACGTGACGTGCCGTCAATATTGTGACGTCATCTGACAGTTGTGACGTTGTTTTGGGACCCGCATTTGACGGATTTGTCTTAATCAATCTCCGCATACTTACGGAATTATTTGAAAAGTAGATTATTCAGTCTAGATCATTCAATGTATTAATGCTGCTTTGCTTGTTTATCTTATTCATAATATTCTACTGCCAAAATGTTGAGATTTTACCTTAATTTCAGTAGTCTAGGTTATAAAAGTGACTCGGTTTTTATCCTTTAAAGGTTCTATAGTAAACTAAAAAAGATCTTTGTTAGAGTAATATTACAACAGTATTCAAGATTTGATTTTGAAAGATACATATAGTGAAACAATATGCATGCATGCATAAATGTGCATAAAATATGCAGTATTTTAAAAGTTGTATATACCTTGAATTTTAACGGTAAACTTAGTTAAACATTCACGATAATTGAGAGTTATGAACAACTTCGGAAAAGGTGAAACCATTATCAAAATCGGATCATAAACCTAGAAGATATGACCATTTAAAGTTCTTTTAAAACGGTTATGGGAGCCACCATCTTAAGAAATAAGACGTCATAGTTCCAAATAACCATAGGTCATGTAGATAAATATCATTTAAAACATAGACAATCACTGCAAATGAATGAAAAATCCCCTTTGATGCACTGTTTCACTTCAGTATTTTTAATTTTCATATAGTAATGTGTATTGTTGTTGTTTTCATGTAAATAAATAAATTATCATATTTATAAATATTCCATATATGGTCAGTTAGAACTATGATGGCATAGCTCTCAAAAGGGCGGCTTCCATATCCATTTCAACAGAACCGTCAAATGATCATATTTTCTTTGTTTATTACCTGATTTTGATAATTCTTTCAACCTTTTTCATTTTTTTTCTTCACAATTCTCAGTAATAAATATCGTTTGGTTGTAGCGCTACATTCCCTTTAAGATTAACATCACAAGATACTAACATTTTAATGTGTACATTTTTTTTTACTTCTATATATCCATGTCAAAATGAATGAGCCGTATTTATAGTAGTCTCGTGAATGCTGGCATTTGTGCAGTTCACAGAACTTATAACTGTATTCACACATTCAACATTCTTCATTTTAACATTTGTACAATGATGAGACTCAAATAAACAATTCCAACTGGGGGAAAAAAAATGTTGCGGTGACTACAAGTGACCTCTAAAACATATTACAATAACTACACTTTTAAAATGTAAAATATATTATATATATCACGTTTCTGTATATCACATGCTTAAAGGGATTGATGCGCTATTTTCAAACAGGTTTATTTTAAACGGCTCTGAAAAACTTGAAAAAAGCTGAAAGAAGGATCAAAATGCAATGTGCAATGAAAAATAAAGGAGATATGACCTACTGAAAATTGCAAAGAAACATAACTGGAGGTGGCCATCTTAAAACGATGACGTCATCGCGCATTTTTACCATATATGGTATATTGACAACGTGTCTTTTAAAGCAAAAAAATCACTGCAGATGTAGTATATTTATTTTTAATCAATTTGCAGTGATTTTCTTTGCTTTAAAATATATTTTGACAATATTTTGACAATATGCCATATATGGTAACATTATGGTCATTAGGACTAAGGACCACTAATGACAAATAAATGACCACTAATGACGACTAAGACATTCCTAAGAAGGAATTAGTTTGTTAAATATATATTTTATTGATATTAAATAGATATTTTATCGATGAAGTGAAGTACTCGCGCACAAAAACGCTCGCACAATAACGCAAACGGCAGGCGGACGGCCACAAAGGAACCACTAAGGACCACTAAGTGACCACTAAGGACAACTAAATGACCACGAAGGACAAGTAAGACACTTCTAAAAAGGAATAAGTATAATATTTCATGATATCTGTTAAGGTAAGTACACGCGCAAAATGAAAAAGTGGTGTGTTATGAAAGCATCTGCTACATGCATAAACAATGATAAATCAGCACATAAATTCAGGGTGTAAATTCATGACATCTGATGCTTGTACCCAGGACTCTGGACGTTGACCCTGCTTTCTATGAGTCCCATTTTTTTTGTTGTAACTTTTTTCATTGTATTTTTTGTTTTTGTTTTTAATAACCCGCAAAACCACCAAACCGTAACAGTGTGCATACAATTATAAGATATTAGGATAAAAGCATCTACATATAGTCACTCGGCTATCCTAAACAGCACAATAATATAGTGGAACTTTATGAAGGTTTTGGTTTTTCTTTTTTATTATTTATTATTTAATTTTATTTTTTCATTCTTTTCCTTTCATTTTTTTTCAACCATTTTTTTTTTGTAAAACTAAATCAATTTGTATTTAAATGGACACTCGACACGCGACAATTTTAAAATAGTTAAGTATGAACAGTTGCATATATATTTATTAATTTTGTATCATATTGGCTTACAATCTGCTTGTATATAAATTAATACAAGGCACTACAATTTGGAGCTGTTTATATTCTGTCGGTATTCTGTTTAAGCTTCCAATACATTATTGATTTGACAATGATGCATGTCCCTTTAAATTATAAAATGGTAATATGTGTTTACTCTAAATGACAGTTAGCTGTATAAGCTCTTTAAAGTGGTGACTGAATGTCATTTGATGCATCAGTTAAACATACACTAATGAGTGTTAATGATTTTCTTGAGATACATTCATTCCATTTAAAAAATGTTAAATAAAACATAAATGGAGTATTGTAAGTGTTGTCTGGTGGTTATATGCGAGGAATATTCATGATATCAACACACTGACAAAAGAAATTATCATGTAACATGTATTGTTAAACTTATCATGCACTATATAAACTCAGAAATAGACTTTAAGTCTTCCTTTTCAAAAAATTAAAATGAAACACTTTAACACTGTCTCCGTGTTTTCTGGATTTATTCTATATGATGGTTGCAAGCTTTTCAAGCGAAATAATAGAAACATTTTTTTTCCTTTCTTTCTAAGGTTTATAGTCCCTCTACCATATGGGGGGACTATAAACCTTAGAAAGAAAGAAAAAAAAAAGTTTCTATTAATTCGCTTGAAAACATTTCAAATACTTTCTTATTTATTAACACTCGTTATCCGACGAGCAGACGTTTTTACTACTTTCGAATTTTCAATCATACAGCAGTAGAAACAGAATTGTGATAAACGGTCTCAAATGGCGCGATTTTAGTAGCACGACCAAAAGACTTTAAAAAAACACTGCGCCAGCGTGTCTATAATGGTTGATCTGCCCGCCGGCAACACCCGAAACCCGACGACCAGACGTGTTTTTGACAACTTTCGAATTTTCAATTATACAGCAGTAAAACCAAAATTGTGATAAACGGTCTAAAATGGTGTAATTTTAGTAGCACCATCAAAAGGCTTTTAAAAAACGCTGCGCCAGCGTGTCTATATGGTTGATCTGCCCGCCGGCAACACTCGTTATCCGACAGAAAACGCACGTTCAACTGTACCGTTATTCGACTTCACTACTACAGCAGTAGAACAAAAACTGCGATAAACAATCTCAAATGGTGTGATTTTAGTAGCACTACCAAAAGGCTTTGATAAAAAACTGCGACAGCATGTCTATGATGTTGATCTGCCCCCCGGCAACACTCGTTACCGACGACCAGACGTGTTTTTGACTACTTTCGAACTTTCAATCATACAGCAGTAGAACCAAAACTGTGATAAACGGTCTGAAATGGTGTGATTTTAGTAGCATAACCAAAAGAATTTAAAAAAACGCTGCACCAGCGTGTCTATGATATTGATCTGCCTGCCGACAACACCCGAAATCCGACAAAAACGCCATTTCGAGTCTATTCAGTGCAAATTTCAGTAACACAGCAGTAGAACTAAAACGTTGATAAAGAATTTCAAATAGGTTGATTCTAGTAGCACTACCAAAGGTCTTTAAAAAAAACACTGCGCCAGCATGTCTATGATGTTGACCTGCCCGCCGGCAACACTCGTTATCCGACAGAAAACGCACGTTCAGCTGTACCGTTATTCGACTTCACTACTACAGCAGTAGAACAAAAACTGTGATAAACGGTCTGAAATGGTGTGATTTTAGTAGCACTACCAAAAGGCTTTAAAAAAACACTGCGCCAGCGTGTCTGTGATATTGATCTGCCCGCCGGCAACACCCGAAACCCGACAAAAACGCCATTTCGAGTCTATTTCAGTGCAAACTTCAGTAACACAGCAGTAGAACTAAAACGTTGATAAAGAATTTCAAATAGGTTGAATATAGTAGCACTACCAAAGGTCTTTAAAAAAACACTGCGCCAGCATGTCTATGATGTTGATCTGCCCGCCGGCAACACTCGTTATCCGACAGAAAACGCACGTTCAACTGTACCGTTATTCGACTTCACTACTACAGCAGTAGAACCAAAACTGCGATAAACAATCTCAAATGGTGTGATTTTAGTAGCACTACCAAAAGGCTTTGATAAAAAACTGCGACAGCATGTCTATGATGTTGATCTGCCCCCCGGCAACACTCGTTATCCGACAACCAGACGTGTTTTTGACTACTTTCGAACTTTCAATCATACAGCAGTAGAACAAAAACTGTGATAAACGGTCTGAAATGGTGTGATTTTAGTAGCACTACCAAAAGGCTTGAAAAAAACACTGCGCCAGCGTGTCTGTGATATTGATCTGCCCGCCGGCAACACCCGAAACCCGACAAAAACGCCATTTCGAGTCTATTTCAGTGCAAACTTCAGTAACACAGCAGTAGAACTAAAACGTTGATAAAGAATTTCAAATAGGTTGATTCTAGTAGCACTATCAAAGGTCTTTAAAAAAACACTGCGCCAGCATGTCTATGATGTTGACCTGCCAGCCGGCAACACTCGTTATCCGACAGAAAACGCACGTTCAAATGTACCGTTAATCGACTTCAGTACTACAGCAGTAGAACAAAAACTGCGATAAACAATCTCAAATGGTGTGATTTTAGTAGCACTACCAAAAGGCTTTGATAAAAAACTGCGACAGCATTTCTATGATGTTGATCTGCCCGCCGGCAACACTCGTTATCCGACGACCAGACGTGTTTTTGACTACTTTCGAACTTTCAATCATACAGCAGTAGAACCAAAACTGTGATAAACGGTCTGAAATGGTGTGATTTTAGTAGCACTACCAAAAGGCTTTAAAAAAACACTGCGCCAGCGTGTCTGTGATATTGATCTGCCCGCCGGCAACACCCGAAACCCGACAAAAACGCCATTTCGAGTCTATTTCAGTGCAAACTTCAGTAACACAGCAGTAGAACTAAAACGTTGATAAAGAATTTCAAATAGGTTGATACTAGTAGCACTACCAAAGGTCTTTAAAAAAACACTGCGCCAGCATGTCTATGATGTTGATCTGCCCGCCGGCAACACTCGTTATCCGACAGAAAACGCACGTTCAAATGTACCGTTATTCGACTTCAGTACTACAGCAGTAGAACAAAAACTGCGATAAACAATCTCAAATGGTGTGATTTTAGTAGCACTACCAAAAGGCTTTGATAAAAAACTGCGACAGCGTGTCTTTGATGTTGATCTGCCCGCCGGCAACACTCGTTATCCGACGACCAGACGTGTTTTTGACTACTTTCGAACTTTCAATCATACAGCAGTAGAACCAAAACTGTGATAAACGGTCTGAAATGGTGTGATTTTAGTAGCACTACCAAAAGGCTTTAAAAAAACACTGCGCCAGCGTGTCTATGATATTGATCTGCCCGCCGGCAACACCCGAAACCCGACAAAAACGCCATTTCGAGTCTATTTCAGTGCAAACTTCAGTAACACAGCAGTAGAACGAAAACGTTGATAAAGAATTTCAAATAGGTTGATTCTAGTAGCACTACCAAAGGTCTTTAAAAAAACACTGCGCCAGCATGTTCATGATGTTGATCTGTTCGCCGGCAACACTCGTTATCCGACAGAAAACGCACGTTCAAATGTACCGTTATTCGACTTCAGTACTACAGCAGTAGAACAAAAACTGCGATAAACAATCTCAAATGGTGTGATTTTAGTAGCACTACCAAAAGGCTTTGATAACAAACTGCGACAGCGTGTCTATGATGTTGATCTGCCCGCCGGCAACACCCGTTATCCGACGACCAGACGTGTTTTTGACTACTTTCGAACTTTCAATCATACAGCAGTAGAACCAAAACTGTGATAAACGGTCTGAAATGGTGTGATTTTAGTAGCACTACCAAAAGGCTTTAAAAAAACACTGCGCCAGCGTGTCTGTGATATTGATCTGCCCGCCGGCAACACCCGAAACCCGACAAAAACGCCATTTCGAGTCTATTTCAGTGCAAACTTCAGTAACACAGCAGTAGAACTAAAACGTTGATAAAGAATTTCAAATAGGTTGATACTAGTAGCACTACCAAAGGTCTTTAAAAAAACACTGCGCCAGCATGTCTATGATGTTGATCTGCCCGCCGGCAACACTCGTTATCCGACAGAAAACGCACGTTCAAATGTACCGTTATTCGACTTCAGTACTACAGCAGTAGAACAAAAACTGCGATAAACAATCTCAAATGGTGTGATTTTAGTAGCACTACCAAAAGGCTTTGATAAAAAACTGCGACAGCGTGTCTTTGATGTTGATCTGCCCGCCGGCAACACTCGTTATCCGACGACCAGACGTGTTTTTGACTACTTTCGAACTTTCAATCATACAGCAGTAGAACCAAAACTGTGATAAACGGTCTGAAATGGTGTGATTTTAGTAGCACTACCAAAAGGCTTTAAAAAAACACTGCGCCAGCGTGTCTATGATATTGATCTGCCCGCCGGCAACACCCGAAACCCGACAAAAACGCCATTTCGAGTCTATTTCAGTGCAAACTTCAATAACACAGCAGTAGAACGAAAACGTTGATAAAGAATTTCAAATAGGTTGATTCTAGTAGCACTACCAAAGGTCTTTAAAAAAACACTGCGCCAGCATGTTCATGATGTTGATCTGTTCGCCGGCAACACTCGTTATCCGACAGAAAACGCACGTTCAAATGTACCGTTATTCGACTTCAGTACTACAAAAGTAGAACAAAAACTGCGATAAACAATCTCAAATGGTGTGATTTTAGTAGCACTACCAAAAGGCTTTGATAACAAACTGCGACAGCGTGTCTATGATGTTGATCTGCCCGCCGGCAACACCCGTTATCCGACGACCAGACGTGTTTTTGACTACTTTCGAACTTTCAATCATACAGCAGTAGAACCAAAACTGTGATAAACGGTCTGAAATGGTGTGATTTTTGTAGCATTACCAAAAGGCTTTAAAAAAACACTGCGCCAGCGTGTCTATGATATTGATCTGCCCGCCGGCAACACCCGAAACCCGACAAAAACGCCATTTCGAGTCTATTTCAGTGCAAACTTCAGTAACACAGCAGTAGAACTAAAACGTTGATAAAGAATTTCAAATAGGTTGATTCTAGTAGCACTACCAAAGGTCTTTAAAAAAACACTGCGCCAGCATGTCTATGATGTTGATCTGCCCGCCGGCAACACTCGTTATCCGACAGAAAACGCACGTTCAAATGTACCGTTATTCGACTTCAGTACTACAGCAGTAGAACAAAAACTGCGATAAACAATCTCAAATGGTGTGATTTTAGTAGCACTACCAAAAGGCTTTGATAAAAAACTGCGACAGCGTGTCTTTGATGTTGATCTGCCCGCCGGCAACACTCGTTATCCGACGACCAGACGTGTTTTTGACTACTTTCGAACTTTCAATCATACAGCAGTAGAACCAAAACTGTGATAAACGGTCTGAAACGGTGTGATTTTAGTAGCACTACCAAAAGGTTTTAAAAAAACACTGCGCCAGCGTGTCTATGATATTGATCTGCCCGCCGGCAACACCCGAAACCCGACAAAAACGCCATTTCGAGTCTATTTCAGTGCAAACTTCAGTAACACAGCAGTAGAACGAAAACGTTGATAAAGAATTTCAAATAGGTTGATTCGAGTAGCACTACCAAAGGTCTTTAAAAAAACACTGCGCCAGCATGTTCATGATGTTGATCTGTTCGCCGGCAACACTCGTTATCCGACAGAAAACGCACGTTCAAATGTACCGTTATTCGACTTCAGTACTACAGCAGTAGAACAAAAACTGCGATAAACAATCTCAAATGGTGTGATTTTAGTAGCACTACCAAAAGGCTTTGATAACAAACTGCGACAGCGTGTCTATGATGTTGATCTGCCCGCCGGCAACACCCGTTATCCGACGATCAGACGTGTTTTTGACTACTTTCGAACTTTCAATCATACAGCAGTAGAACCAAAACTGTGATAAACGGTCTGAAATGGTGTGATTTTAGTAGCACTACCAAAAGGCTTTAAAAAAACACTGCGCCAGCGTGTCTGTGATATTGATCTGCACGCCGGCAACACCCGAAACCCGACAAAAACGCCATTTCGAGTCTATTTCAGTGCAAACTTCAGTAACACAGCAGTAGAACTAAAACGTTGATAAAGAATTTCAAATAGGTTGATACTAGTAGCACTACCAAAGGTCTTTAAAAAAACACTGCGCCAGCATGTCTATGATGTTGATCTGCCCGCCGGCAACACCCGTTATCCGACGATCAGACGTGTTTTTGACTACTTTCGAACTTTCAATCATACAGCAGTAGAACCAAAACTGTGATAAACGGTCTGAAATGGTGTGATTTTAGTAGCACTACCAAAAGGCTTTAAAAAAACACTGCGCCAGCGTGTCTATGATATTGATCTGCCCGCCGGCAACACCCGAAACCCGACAAAAACGCCATTTCGAGTCTATTTCAGTGCAAACTTCAGTAACACAGCAGTAGAACGAAAACGTTGATAAAGAATTTCAAATAGGTTGATTCTAGTAGCACTACCAAAGGTCTTTAAAAAAACACTGCGCCAGCAAGTTCATGATGTTGATCTGTTCGCCGGCAACACTCGTTATCCGACAGAAAACGCACGTTCAAATGTACCGTTATTCGACTTCAGTACTACAGCAGTAGAACAAAAACTGCGATAAACAATCTCAAATGGTGTGATTTTAGTAGCACTACCAAAAGGCTTTGATAACAAACTGCGACAGCGTGTCTATGATGTTGATCTGCCCGCCGGCAACACCCGTTATCCGACGACCAGACGTGTTTTTGACTACTTTCGAACTTTCAATCATACAGCAGTAGAACCAAAACTGTGATAAACGGTCTGAAATGGTGTGATTTTTGTAGCATTACCAAAAGGCTTTAAAAAACACTGCGCCAGCGTGTCTATGATATTGATCTGCCCGCCGGCAACACCCGAAACCCGACAAAAACGCCATTTCGAGTCTATTTCAGTGCAAACTTCAGAAACACAGCAGTAGAACTAAAACGTTGATAAAGAATTTCAAATAGGTTGATTCTAGTAGCACTACCAAAGGTCTTTAAAAAAACACTGCGCCAGCATGTCTATGATGTTGATCTGTTCGCCGGCAACACTCGTTATCCGACAGAAAACGCACGTTCAAATGTACCGTTATTCGACTTCAGTACTACAGCTGTATAACAAAAACTGCGATAAACAATCTCAAATGGTGTGATTTTAGTAGCACTAACAAAAGGCTTTAAAAAAACACTGCGCCAGCGTGTCTATGTGGTTGATCTGCCCGCCGGCAACACCCGAAATCCGACTACCAGACGTGTTTTTGACTACCTTCGAACTTTCAATCATACAGCAGTAGAACCAAAATTGTGATAAATGGTCTGAAATGGTGTGATTTTAGTAGCACTACCAAAAGGCTTTTAAAAAACGCTGCGCCAGCGTGTCTATGATGTTGATCTGCCCGCCGGCAACACTCGTTATCCGACGACTATTCGTGTTTTACTACTTTCGAACTTTCAATCATACAGCAGTAGCAGTAGCTGTAGCAATAGCAGTAGCGAAAGGGGTTGTCTGTTAAACATGATTGTGGGAAAGTAGAAACAACATACTTGCGCAAAAAAAAACGATGATCATATATCGTCGTAATTAAGATGATAATGACTCTACTGCTGCTACTGCTGGCAGTAGCTACTGCTACTGCTGCTACTGCTGGCAGTAGTTAGCAGTAGCAGTAGCAGTAGCAATAGCAGAAGCAGACATATGATTGTTGCGAAAGATGCAAAAGTGGTGGCCTGCTAAACATGATAGTGGGAAAGTAGAAACAACATATTTGCGCAAAGAAATATCATACATCGATGATCATATATCGTCGTAATTAAGATGACTATTGACTCTACTGCTGCTGGCAGTAGCCACTGCTACTGCTGCTACTGCTGGCAGTAGCTACTGCTACTGCTGCTACTGCTGGCAGTAGTTAGCAGTAGCAGTAGCAATAGCAGTAGGAAACATATGATTGTTGCGAAATATGCGAAAGCGAAAGGGGTTGTCTGCTAAATATGATGGTGGGAAAGTAGAAACAACATAATGCGCAAAGAAAAACTCTTGCGATGAATATACCTACTGAGATGGTGCTCTACTGCTAGCAGTAACTACTGCTACTGCTGCTACTGCTGGCAGTAACTACTGCTACTGCTGCTACTGCTGGCAGTAACTACTGCTACTGCTGCTACTGCTGGCAGTAACAGCAGTAGCAGTAGCAGTAGTTACTGCTACTGCTGCTACTGCTACTGCCAACTTCACGTTCATATATAAAGGGGTGTTTTCTTTGTTCTGTGTCTTTTTTAGTTGGTTTATTAGTCAACAAAAATTAGTCATAAATTGAGAGAGACACAATCTTTATAATTATACCGAAATATAGACATCTTCTTAGTTATTACAGAAATTATAGGAGTAGAAACAAAGATTGGACTTCGATTGTTAGCTAGACATTGTAAAACTGATGGCAGCGTCGCGATAAGAATTAAAACACACAATTCTGAAGAGGAATTAACTTGTTCTGTAACATTGCGATGATCGAACAGATTGTGATGACGTCTAACTGAATCCTCAAAGGACGGCAGCGCTTGATGTTTGTCTTTAATATTGTCTAGTCGTAGTGGTAATGGTTTGTTCTCTGGTTCCTCTGGCTTCTGTCAAGTCATTCTGTACTTGCTGTGTACGCCGCTGGATACAGGGGATGAAATAAAGATACAAATATTGCTATATCCACCGCTATATGCTTGCCATCTTCGGGATGGTTAAAATTCTGTACTGCTGATTTTTTATGAATACTGAGTTCTGCTCAACTCGGGGCTAGAGGGCTAGCATATTTCACTACCGCTCATGAACAGTCTCAATCAAACCGAGACTGCAATATTTCGTATGTGTCGTGCTCGGCCGTTTCCAAAGGTCCATTATCATACTCTTTTTTTCTATTCTTTTCTTATTTTTCATATTTACTTATACATGATCATCTATGTGTTATACTTATATCGCCTGTTAATGCTGCCTCGTTTGAGAATACAGCCTGACGGAAATTTCTTTATTTACACTGTCACGTTTTATTTGGATGACAATATGGTAAGTGTGAGTTTTGGTGCACCATCAAACCTGGTTTAAACGTTCAGCGGCCTTTTTGCTACTGATCGTTCCAAGTCGGTAGCCCTATTGTCAATCAGTTTGTGTTTGTGATGTAACATGCTATGCTTCTTATTAACATAATAATTGTTGTTTATTTTAATACGTGTTTTCTTTTGGTAAATTGTGTTCTGTGAAAGCTACATTTGCTGTTCGACTTGTATACCTACTTCCATCTTGAAAAAGATAGACAAATGACAAACTTAGAAAGTGATAGGAGTACTTTGGAGACGCAGTTTCGCCAAGAAATGGGATGGCATCTGAGCGGCTGGCTAACGCCTCTGGTGGTAATTGTCGGAAGGGGTATGAGGTTCTATTGCCAAGACAGATTTTCTTCGGCGGGATAACTCATGGCAACATTTCATTCATCCGTTTGAAGTTATGAGCACAGCTTATAGGCGGGAAGACGTCGAACAACTGTTTCGTCTCAAGCACAGTCTAAGGGGTGAGGCAGCTAAATACGCATTTGTAAAACTATAAACAACTACCATAAATTATTAAAGCATGCTATGGAAGGATGTTTCAAAGAAAAGAAAACAACGTATTCGTACCTGACAGAATCAGTAAAAAGGGAAATTCAACAAGAACAAAGATCAGTTGGTGTTTTATGTGGCTGAAATAACAATACTCACCCTTAAAGGTAACCCTACGGTAGATAGAGAAACAAGGGAGACAATCAACACACGTCACATTTTAAAAGGTATTTTAGATTCTCAAACTTTTCCATGCTTAATCAAGATTATTCCAGCCTTTTCGAGAAACTGAAAACATTCCGGATCTAAAATGTTAACTTTAAAAGTCTTGTTGAATTTCCCTTTTTACTGATTCTGTCAGGTACGAATACGTTCTTAAACGTCTAGAATAATTTGTTATAGAGGCTGGATTACAAGAATTTCTGAATACTATACAATATAATATATGGAAGAAATTAGATATTCCGGAAAATCTTGCGATTTTCGCTCAACGAGACTTGATCTGCGAAATGTAGAGTTCTGCAAATGCAATGGATATGGTCATAATGTCAAGGATTTTCCTCCGAACACTTGTAGGAAAGGCTCAGTGGGTGCTTTAAGCCTGGTAACTTAAAAGAGACTTGCTCCAACTACGCATTACCGTCCAAAATGGAGGTAGTTTTAAAGGGACACTGTCCGTAACTTTTAGCTTATAAAACACACACTAATTATGTTCGCAAACATTACACACCAAACATTACTGAATATTTACTAATTAAAGCATTGTTTGACGGAATTCAATCGCGGTACAAAAAAAAAGAGAAACCATTTCGGGTGTTGGAACTCGCAGCCCAAACTAAAATTACACTCGCGGTAATAATAGTGAACGTAAAGTGACCTAGCTCCCAACTGAGCTAAGCGGGCTATACATATTACGCATTAAATACCTAATGCGCTAA
The DNA here is from genome assembly GCA_037043455.1 of Cyrtodaria siliqua. NCBI lineage: Eukaryota > Metazoa > Mollusca > Bivalvia > Adapedonta > Hiatellidae > Cyrtodaria > Cyrtodaria siliqua. The sequence continues at coordinate 20,543 of JAWPHD010011318.1, forward strand.
TGGCAGTCACGTGATCGCAGAAAAGGTAAATACGGTGGGTCCCACTTTATTTACAAATAATAATTTAAGCTTTTTTTTCTTTCAAACTCACGAATGTATTACTACAGACTTCTTAGTGTCTATGCTCATGTTTTCATGTATATATTTCACTGAATAAAAGTCAGACAGTTATTTGGTTATGCTCAATATCTGCTTACTTACGGACAGTGTCCCTTTAAGGCAGCTACGTGTAGAAGTGCTGCAAGTGACAGGATGTCAAATATTTTCCTGCGAGAGGTGTTGCACCTTATATTACCTCTCATGAAATATTCAATAACACCGAGTCTGCTACTTTCTCACTTGTTTTGTTTCTTGCATCCAATGGATCCGATTGTCAGTATTTATGGCATTCACACTAGCGTTTGTTTAGTGCAGTGTGGCGGCTGTAAAATGTCGCCCCGACTACAAATCAGTGGCGTTCAAGATGACCTAGGATAACTCATGTTACTGTACAAAATGACCTAGGATAACTCGTGTTATTGTACAAGATGACCTAGGATAACTCGTGTTACTGTTCAAGATGACCTAGGATAACTCGTGTTACTGTACAAAATGACCTAGGATAACTCGTGTTACTGTACAAGATGAGGATAACTCGTGTTACTGCAAGATGACCTAGGATAACTCGTGTTACTGTACACGATGACCTAGGATAACTCGTGTTACTGTTCAAGTTGACCTAGGTTAACTGGTGTTACTGTACAAGATGAAGATAACTCGTGTTACTGTACAAGATGACCTAGGATAACTCGTGTTACTGTACAAGATAAGGATAACTCGTGTTACTGTACAAGACGACCTCGGATAACTCGTGTTACTGTACAAGATGAGGATAACTCGTGTTACTGTACAAGACGACCTAGGATAACTCGTATTACTGTACAAGATGGCCTAGGATAACTCGTGCTACTGTACAAGATGACCTAGGATAACTCGTGCTACTGTACAAGATGACCTATGATAACTCGTGTTACTGTACAAGATTACTTAGGATAACTCGTGCTACTGTACAAGATGACCTAGGATAACTCGTGTTACTGTACAAGATGACCTAGGATAACTCGTGTTACTGTACCAGATGAGCTAGGATAGCTCGTATTACTGTACCAGATGACCTAAGATAACTCGTGTTACTGTACAAGATGAATTTCTTTGTACTCACTGGTCCTTTGGGATCATCAAACCCACTCTTTGTCGCATTAAAGTAGAATACCGCTTAACCCGTTGCTAGGGGCGTGAGTTATGTTGCACCATATATTACCTCTTATGAACAGATTCAATGAAACCGAGTCTGTCGCAGCTCTCTCTTGTTTGTGTTTGTTGCTTCCAAAGGATCCCCTTTTCAGCATTTAGAACTGTGAATGCTATTTTTGTTATACTTACGGGACCATGTAAAAGCTTGATTTCTTCACATCATTATATAATACAAATCCGGAGGAATATACATCAATACTGGGACCAAGTGATTCAGCTGTGAAGCTCGAAGTTGCTAACGATGGATGTTTGCCTACGGACTGTATTTGTTGCTCCCACGTGTGAACGGTTTAATTGGTTTAGTCTTTTTTTTATGAAAATGATTATTAGTTACGAACGATTATGAATTAGGAGCTCAGATATGCACTGAATTTATTAGATTAAAAATATGAAATTCAAAACCTCTGTTGAAAACGTTCCCGTTAGGCCAGTTAGAATTACGTGTGCTTCAAAACCTGCTATTTATGCAAATTTGGAGTGCATTTTTTCAGGTGAAGCCTATAATTAATGGCCTATAACTCGCAGTTTGGTTTTATCTGTCCGAGTAATTATAAGCCTGCAGAGAATACTTCTAGTGGCAGTGTACTTTTTCCCTGTGATTATTAAATCAAATAAAGTATCAATGATACTTATTAACACATCTAAAACTAATATTAAGTTACAAAAGTTGCTTCGAGAAACGTGCAAGAGATTGACTCCAAATAATTATTGAAATAAAATGTATATTTCAATGAAAATACATGAATTGTGGAATTAAGTGTAACAACACTTCATAATGGCATTAAGTTTTAAAGGAACTATACCCAAAGCCATGCTTGGAATTTAAATGATGAGCAAATGGAAACATTTTGTTCCAATCCAATTATTAGTGTATATAACACTTGTATAGTACGTTGTTTTGAATAAAAAAATATGTTTATCGTGAATGATGAACAAATGGTAAGTCGTTCATGTTTGCTATAGAAATAAATATAAGGATGTTTTCTGTGAGTCACGCAATGATTTGGATAGCACTGACATTGTGAATCACTTTATTGAAACATCTGATGCAAGACCTACAAAAGTACCTGGGTAAAAGTAGATATAAAAATCGAACATGAAAAGTAGCATTCAAGGACAACAGTCAACCACAAACACACATAGAAACAAAGAACAGCTATATATAAAGATGAATAAAAGGCAAGATAAGACATCACAAACACACCAGGATTGACAATAGAGCTACCGCCCTGGAACGGTCAGTGGCAAAAAAAGCCGCTATGGGTTTAAACCAGGTTCTAGGGTGCACCAAACCCCACACTTACCCTACTTCATCCCAATAAAACGGGACAGTGTAAATAAAGAAATCCTCGCCATGAACTATTCTAACCAACAAAGCAGCATTAATAGGCAATACAAGTAAAACATAAAGATGTTCGTGTATATATAAATACAAAAACAGTAGCCTAGGAAGCCACAAAGAAGGTACTCAATGACTTGGCCGAAGCCAGAGCAACAAGAGAATAAACCATTGAGGGCACGACAAGATAAGATTGCAAACAAACATCCTTGTGGGCTTTAGGGAGACGTCATCATAGGGTCCACAGCCGCCGGTCATCGCACAATTATAGAGGAAAGCATAGTGGCGAACTGTAAATGGGTCCACCACCAATCATGCAGTACATTGCAAAATGACAGGGCCATAACCTCTTTTGATAAACCTTTTAACAAATTTAACAAACGCGCGCTTTCGCACAAGAGGAGGAGCAATTAATTCAAGAGCAACTTGAAGCAGAAATTGTTGAAAACGTAGCAACCCATGGTCAGCACACCTCTGCGTTGTTAGAGAACGTGATAGAATAAGAGTTTGTGTTGATTAAAGACAGGGAGAAATTGATAGAATACTAGTTTGTGTTGATTATAGACAGGGAGAAATTGATAGAATAAAAGTTTGTGTTGATTATAGACAGGGAGAAATTGATAGAATAAAAGTTTGTGTTTATTATAGGCAGTGAGAAATTGATAGAATAAGAGTTTGTGTTGATTATAGACAGTGAGAAAATGATAGAATAAGAGTTTGGGTTGATTATAGACAGTGAGAAATTGATAGAATAAGAGTTTGTGTTGATTATAGACAGGGAGAAAATGATAGAATAAGAGTTTGTGTTGATTATAGACAGGAAGAAAATGATAGAATAAGAGTTTGTGTTGATTATAGACAGGGAGAAAACAGCATTTGCTACGTCTAGAGCAATGCCAATAACTCGAACATACCTTCCACCGTTGCATGGAACTCGTTTTCAGAGGTCTTCAGTGGAAAACGTTAATAATCTATATGAACTATATCTGTTCATTTGGTGCTACATTTGGTGCTACATTTGAGAACACACTTGAAAGTACTTAAGCTCAAAGCTGTCAAATATTACTTGTTTCACAGATTAACATTCTTGGACATACACTTGCTTTAACTGAAATTAAACCCACGCCTGAAAAAGGTGAAAGCCGTGCCAAACACATTGAATGGCCAGTACCAAAATCATTGACCGAATTAAGATATTGTCTTGTAATTTAGCTCATTTTGTCGTGGCTTGCACTTGATTCTTGAATTTAACCTACGCATGAAAAAAGTGAAAAAGCATGTAAGAATGGCCAGCGCCAAACACATTGACTGAATTAAGATATATTTTTGTAATTTTGGTCATATTGTCAAAGGTTTAGTAAAAGAGCTGCTCCGTTAAATCTCGTGATGGAGGCCGGTCTAGTGTTTTACTGACGTGAAGAGCAGCCTTATGCCTTTTTGGATTTAAAATCAGCTCTTACAGGGATGGCATTCCACAAGATGATGGCTGTTGTATATTGTGGACATTGAAGGTTCGAACTTACCTTTAGGCGGTAGCTTGAGCCAAATGCAATGGAGTGAAGATGCAAATAATTACATAGAGAGAGCAATTAGATGTGCTAGTAACTCAATGAATATGTGTCAACACAGATACTATGAAATAGAAAAGAACTTGTGACCGTCGTCACTTTCATAACGCAATTTCGACAATACATTTTTCTCTTGAGGACAGACTGTTCGAGTTGTGAAGTTTGATGATGTTATTCTCTAGTCTCCGCCTGCCAAGACCGTATCATGCATATGCCCTACTTACAGATATTTGGTTCTGGATCCGCGTAGCATAGCGTAACGAAGAAATCAGAAGCGGGCCGGGTGAACGAGGCTAGTTATTCTCATTTCTGAAAGGTCGCATTTTGTCGTTGTACCATGGAATACTTCGAGAAAAAAAGGAATTATGTTGTTGTGGCACTTCTGACATTTTTCTGAAAATAATGGATTATCAAATGAAAGCAATTTTATTTCTCGTGATAATAACGTTAATAGAAATGGCATAAATTCAAACAAAGTTATTATTACAAAGTTATTGGCTCATTGTTCGTAAATGCAGCTCTTCAAACTTCACACAGAGAAGCTTAAATGTTTTCTATACATATAACTTTTCAAAAGAAAGAATGATTATAGATTAAATTAGATTAAAGATAAATTATTAAAGAAATCTTAGGCAGCAAGATACAGATATTTCGTCTGTTGTTCTGAAGAAAACGAGCCCCATGAGACGTAAGATCAGACTATATCTCAGTAGTGCGATGTATGTGGTTACATTGGGACTTAGTGAACTGAATGTTGTTTAACGGCTCATCAACACAGGATAGGTTATTTAGAGCCGCAACAGAGAGAGGGGGATGATACATAGGATTCCGGGAACCGTGCCCAACTCTTATTATCGAATAGATTCCTATGGTTCTTTAACGTGCTCGGAGGATAGACCGATACACGGAACCGCCCGGTTTACGTCCCCATCCGACGGACGAGGCTAAGGGAAAGTGTCTTGCCCAAGAACACACATACGGAACTCAGTGGCACCACGGAGGATTCCGGTTACAAATCCGCCGCGCTACCGACTGCGCCACGCCAGCCCTCGGGACTTAGTGACATTAGTTGATGGTTTACTGTTTAAAAGATGCATAAAGAGCAATAAAGAGGTTTCATTTAATTGTTAATAGAGTCTTGAGAAAAGAGGTGTTGTTCGACGCGCATGCTTCAAACATTAGTGCCCATTTAGGAGTATTCAAAAGTATTCGGAGCTTAAACAGAAACTATTCTACAATAAAATGAAAGACAATGTTAAACATAATATCAGAACTTGTGAAAAGTGTGCATTTCGAAAACGTTTGGCAAGATCTCAGTTGACTGAATATACAGCTGGATATCCAATGTTCATAATAAGCACACACATCATGGGACAATTACCAATTAATGAAAATGTACTCATTGATAAGTTTACAAGCACTATAGCTTTTAAAATTGTATATGCATGTATATTGCGGTTTGGAATGTGCCCGGTAATTCATTAACACCCAAATCTGGGTAAAGGTCGCCATGGTCAATGAGGCTCCAGACAGCTTCAGCCGGGTTCTACTGGTCCTTCTGGATCATCAAACACATAATGTGTTGCTTAAGGTAGAATATTGCTTACGCCGATGCTAGGAGCTAGGAGGCGTGAGAGGTGTTGCATCTTATAATTACCTCTCATGAACAGACTCAATAAAACCGAGTCTGCTACTTTTCTCTCTTATTTGTGTTTGTTGCTTCTAAGGGATTACCTTTTCAGTATTTATTGACAATCACACTAGCGTTTGTTTAGTGCTGTGTGGCGGCCGTAAAAAGTCGCCCCGACTACAAATCAGTAGTGTTAATATTTACTGATCCTTTGGGATCATCAAGCCCATTCTGTGTTGCTGTCACCTAAGCCGGTGCTAGGAGGCGTGAGAGGTGTTGCATCTTATAATTACCTCTCTTGAACAGACTCAATAAAATCGAGTCTGCTATTTCTCTCTTGATTGTGTTTGTTGCTTCCAAGGGATCACTTTTTCAGTATTTATTCTACAAGAAAGGAAATGCAGCTTTCATAGAACACAGTAATCCCAAAACACGCAAAAGGACAAACATGAATGGCAATGTTAAAGGGAATGTAGCGACACAGCCAAACAAACTCTATTACTGAGAGTTCTGAAAAACTTGGAAAAAGGTGAAAGAATTATCAAAATCGGATGATAAACAAAAAAGATGTGACCATTTAAAGGTTGTTCTAAAACAAATATGGGAGCCGCCATTTTTAGAACTATGACGTCATAGTTTCATATTACCATATATGGAATATTGATAAATATCATTTAAAACGAAGAAAATCACTGCAAATGAATGATTTTTTTTACTGGTGATATAAATCATTATTGCCATTAAGTATTACATATTTTTCATACAGTTGCTGTCATTTTTTCCCTATAAATCAGTAAATTTTCATATTTATAAATATTCCATATATGGTCATTTAGAACCGTGATGTCATAGCTCTCAAAATGGCCGCTTCCATATCCGTTTTAACAGAAACTTCAAATGATCATATCTTCTTTGTTTATCATCCGATTTTGATATTTTTTTCACCCTTATTCAGGTATTTCAGAACTCTCAATAATAAAGATGGTTAGGCTGTGGCGCTACATTCTCTTTAACAAAGAATAAAGGCATAAGACGTCACAAGCACAAAAAGGGTTGACAATAGGACTACCGCATTGGAACGGTCAGTGCCAAAAAAAATCCTCTGGGGGTTTAAACCAGGTTCTAGTGTGCACCAAACCTCACGTTTACCCTACTGTCATCCCAATAAAACGGGATATATAACTACATAAAACAACTCAAAGTAACTGGGTGAAGATTTAAACTTAATAACATCCTAGAACCTGGTTTAAACTCTCAGCGGCCTTTTTTGCCATCACCGTTCCAAGGCGGTAGTCATATCATCAACCCTTTTATGTTTGTAATGTCATATATTGTCTTATTCTCCTTTATAACTACTGTTTGTTTCTGTGCATGTTTTTGATAGACTGTGGTCCTTGAATGCTATATTTCCTGTTCGACTTTTATGTATACTTTTAATTACGTCTGCATATCGTAGTTGTGTACATTATGGAAGTGGAGTTATCCCTAATATGCTCATGCAAGGCAATTACCCCTAATACACTGAACAAAATTCCTAATTACTCACGTTTTTATCTTAACTTATTTCTTATTTTAAATATATTTTAGAATAGATATGTGATAAGTATTTTGTTTTGACCCATAGTTTGTAAAACATATATTTTTTGTTTAAATTGTTACATCTTTTGAGAGTTGAACTCCCTTTATATGAAAACATGAAATGTGCTGATAAAACACATAACATGAGTCAAAGATCGCTTAAAGATATAAAATTCTTAAAATTGGTATGAAATAATAGAAAAAAACATAAAAATTTCACCCATTTATCGCAGATTCTCCGTCTATAAAAAAATGAAATATGGATAATCTTAAATTACCTCCCTTTAAATTGAATATTGTTTGAAATTCAAGTAACTGTAATTCAGCGTTAGCATTAAATATTTCGAAAAATTCTTTTGCAAACGCATTTGTAGTGGTAATGTTAGTAAAACATGATGTCAAAATAATTTTAACTGGCATATTTTAGAATTAGGAACATCGAAAGCTTCACTAATTCGAAGTACTTAATAAAATCCTATATACCAAGTTGTATAAGTGTTATAACTTATTTCTAAGAAAACACATTGACTTAAAAGTTTTAAAATATGTTCATGCAATCAGAGCAGACGATTTACACTCGTTACTTTGCAGTTTAACCGTATCTCTAATCAAGCTCAAAATACAAAAAACAATGAGAATATTATTGACATTATTCTTAGGTAGGTACTTAGCAATTTGGTTTAGTGTATGTTCATGCAAGGCAATTACCCTTAATATGCTCATGCAAGGCAGAGAAGTTATCATGTCTGTAGAAGTAGCTCTTGGGTGCATACACACTAACGCAAGAATGAAAGTACTGTTCAGTATGCACACCGAATGGAAGATAAACAGAAAACAATTTATGAAATGCAAGATAAAAATAAACACCAAACGCCAAAATCGAGATTATGACACAAGTATAAGTGTTAACACTTACACATTTGGGCTATTTAGTTTTGAATTTGAACAAATCAAGAACTGAAGGACATTGAAAGGAATGTGATCCAAGTATATGGCAAGAACCTTCCATTATTTACATTCAAATCAGTGTCCTTAAACTTAAAATAAGAAAGGGACCTACTCCAAAGGAACAAAAATGGGCACAATAACAGACCACTGAAACCATATCACGGAAATTGCTTGCCAAACAGGTGTATTAAATATAAAACTGCCAAGGTACATATAGTGGACCCTTCATGAACCAAACACTCGATGACAAAATATAACGGTAAATGTGTGTCTTTCAGTGCTTAGTCTTAGATAGAATATTAACAGAATCGTTAAGCCCCTTTGGCCAATAAAAAGTTAATCACAGCTCACAATGAACTCATATGTACCTTATCTGGAAGTGAGTGGATGTGTATTACTAAGTTCCCAGAACAATTTCATTAAACAATTATAACATTTAGTAATAATTTGGGGTACTTATAAAAAGGACATTAAAGCTACAGAGTCCCTATATCAATCGATTACTTCTTTGTAAGCGTGTCTTTATTTGTAACTTCATGTTCACCAGCTCATGTCGAAATCGGGTATTTAAGCGAGCAAATATAGCGCAGGAAATCATTTACTGTATATACATCGCCCAGTGCACATCGTACCTATACACAGGTAACAGTAATATTTACAGAAAAAAAAAGTTAGCCTCTTTCGGGGCTCGAACACACGAACTTCTGATGTCAAGTCCGGTGCTCTATCCACTGAACTACAACGCTACTTGAGAAACAAGTATTCTAACTAGCATCTATTATGCGGCAAAATAACTTAACATATTTGAACGCAACTAAATATGGATCAATAAATATGTAGTCCATATTGTCGCACGTGTAAATTAACATTGCCTGGTGTAATACTGTATGTTATCAATATGAAACTACTACTTCGCCTCAAAATAACCAAATCTAGCGCTTGATGAGTTTGTGTGCGCGCGCTTGTATTACGTAATGCCTATTTAGTGTTAAAAATGCTACAACATACCAATAAATAGCAGTGGTCTAGTGTTTCAGCGTACATCTTTCAAAACTTCCAAGTGCAAGGCTGTGGTTCAAATCCCGTTCCGGGCAACTATTTTTTTATCACATATATTCTGGAGCCGTATATTTATCGATGTTACCTGTACGGAGGCTAAATTAAAATGTGAAATTGTACGCATCGATTTCTGCTTATATACCGACTTTTGGGGTGTTCGTCGATTTGAAACTACTTCACACGTGACTCATTCATATTTATGAGTTATTACCAGTTAAAATAAGGACTGTACATCTTTAAGTGGAAATTGTTGCTTTGAAGCAAATTAAAACTGATAGTTCATATTCTTCTGCAAATTGTACAGAAAGATCTTTTAACATTTATCGTCTTTAAATAGAGAAAAAAGCGACATTTTTATTTTTTTATTTTATCAAAGTGACAAATAACATCGTTAAAAATTGAGCTTATAGTAAACAATACAGTATAATTTAGGCAATATTAGGTAAACAAATGAATACCCAGCCTAATGCGGCTTATTAGTCACTATATAAACATCAAATGCATTATTGATTTAACAACTCAATTAATAGGTATAACAGAAGTAAACATGAAAAAACACTAAAAAGATAGATCAGTTGACATACATATATATGTAACTGCTTACTGATCTCCAAAATAAAAAAACTTAACTGATAATACATTTTGCATATAACAGCCTATTAAGTAGACAGACATTTATATTGTTTATCGACAAATAAATATTTAAACTAAATAGTAGATATACTACACATTAGGTTATACGATCTAGGCATGTATAATAAACTGTCCCGTTTTTAATAGAATCCTTTCATTTGTTAAAAACACTTTAATTTTCTGCCTAAATAGCTGTGTCTGGACACAGTTAATTTAATTTATTCAATAGTTCAATTCGAGAGGCACTGTGAATAGAAAGTGATTTTATAACATCATGTTTCACTTCGCCCGGAAACCCACAACCACATTCAGTTTGGTGAAAACAATTTTCTTGAGATGACTGCAGACAGTGCCAACATTAGCAACTCTTCGGAATGGTTAACATTCTGTACTACTGGTTAACATTCTGTACTACTGGTTAACATTCTGTACTACTGGTTAACATTCTGTACTACTGGTTAACATTCTGTACTACTGGTTAACATTCTGTACTACTGGTTAACATTCTGTACTACTGGTTAACATTCTGTACTACTGAGTTTATGAATATTGAGTTCTGCTCAACCCGGGGCTAGTGGGCGTGAGCGGTAGCAAGCTTATTTCATTACCGTTCATGAACAGTCTCAATCTAACCGAGAATGCAATATTTCGTATGTGATTTATTTCCAAAGGCCCACTCTCATACATTTTTATTGTTAGAACATCAACCACAAAACAATCTCCATATACGATGCGACCAATTTGCCTGCTTCGTTACAGCCAAAACATGTTAAGCCTAGGCACGATCGTTGGCTCACATTCCATATGGGCTGACATTGAGGCTAACATGGAAAGGAACCATCGAAAGGTATTAAGCGAAATCCACAGTTTACAACTGAAATTGGAACACTATCTCGACGAGATGTCTCTCTTACAGCAAAGGTACTTTGATGTTGACCATACTGAGGGAGATACAGATCCTCGGAGAACTCGTCAAGAGGCCAGGTTCTGAGACCCTCATACCGCCTGAACTACGCTAGTGCCACATAGAGTTTTAGAAACCAGTGACTTCTGAAAATTCTGATTCTAGATTTAAATTCTGGATTATCTAAAGAGAATAAGTGAACAAAGTGGATAAGGGATATTTTATGGACCCATTTCCTATTCTTTATTTTAAATATAACTTCTTGTCAAATTCTGGAATAATGTGTGCGAAGTGAACTTACAAAATTCGGAATTTAAAAGTGCTCTTAAAATTATATAAATTTCATTTCAGATATCTAAACTATTCAGTACAATAGGTTTCTAATTTTTGAATGCAAGGTTGATTTTCAACTTACATTCATAGCCATTGCTTTTGGCGCCTTCTCATCGCCATCTGGCGGATAGCCTACATTTCCCTCATAAATCGAGGCTTCAAGTCGTACATGCATGCTGATCTATGCTAGACGAACGTATTGGATGCTGAAAACAACTATAATGCAAATAAACAGGTCGAGAAACTCTACGAAAATCTCATTATGTATGAGTTGTGGGCGATTTTTTTTTCAAGCGATTTTTTGCAAGGTTTTCTCATCAAGGGAGAAACACGATGTGACGTACCACGCACCTTCGATTGACAGCGACTTTAGATTCTCGCAGAGCCGATTCAGTCAACCCAAATTAAACGAGATTTCCGGGGGAAGAGGTGTTTCAATATAATATTATTTATTATGTATAATTGTATATAGCAACAACTATTTCAAAAAAGTTTTAGTGATTCACGATGTCAGTGAATTTTTATTAATGATAAGATAAAATAAAGAAACATGTTTAGACACCACTGAATTGTTATTCTGATAGAAAATAATATATATAGAGATCTTGTTATCGTTATATCTCCTGTCTAGAACGTGAAAACAACATGAATATTCCTTTAATATTATGTATAATTGCATATAGCAACAACTATTTCGAAAAGTTTTTAGTGATTGACGATGTCAGTGAATTATGATTAATGATAAGATGAAATAAATAAACATGTTTAGACACCACTGGATTGTTATTATGTTGGAATATAGTATATATAAAAATCTTGTTCTCGTTATATCAAGATCGGATTTGATCAAAACGTTCATAGATTGTAGAGTTGAGGGTCTAGTTGTGCGACAACGTTAACACGTGTCTCTACGTCTTGACGTCAATGACGTCACAATATTATTAAAAAACTGTTTTTTTCACTGATCGTATTTGTTAAGTTGTTTTACTATGAAATCAATCAGTGTGTCTCAGTCAACGCCGACAGTTTTAACAACAATTTGGAAAGCCCGTGTTTGATCAGGTTCTGATCGAAATATATTCATTCATAACAAGTGTCAAGCTCCAGATTATCTGAGGTTTTATTCATATCATGTGTCAACCTCCAGATTATCTGAGTTTTCATTCATAAAATGTGTCAAGCTCCAGATTAGCAGTATTCATTCATAACAAGTGTCAAGCTCCAGTTTATCTGAATTTTCATTCATAATGACAAATGTTTGAACCGAGATGCATTTTGTTAGGATGTTTAAAAAAATGTTTTTATGTCCATTTTCAAAAATATATTTTTTCCGTAATGTTTGGTGAATTCGGGCACTGTACTTACAAAAAGATTTAATGTTTTGTTTGTAAACATGTATTTCGAAATCGACTACATCATGAAACTGCACATGGCTGTGGCATTTTAACCTACTTCGTCCAGCTATGTTCTGTTCTGTTTCTTGTCTTTCTTTTTATCAAACTTATGGCCACTTTTACCCGTGTATTTACTTAAAGGGAGTACATCAGACTTTTCAAAGGGGTCTAGGGGTCCGACTTAAACTTGACAAATAATGATATTTTCTATTTTAAAGCGCCTAAACATAATGAATGATCCTAAAAATGACCCCTTAGTTACAAGGAAATTCATTCTGTACAGTAATACGTGCTATCCTAGGTTACGCACCAGGGTTAATTTCAGCATTGTATGCCCGATTCCGTCCTACCTATATCGTGTATTCGAAGTTTAAACCTTAACAATATGGTTCGAACATCATATTTTGATGGATACAAGTGTTTTATCATGAATTGGAACATTTTTATAATTTAAGATATTTCTAGAAAAATCCTGATGTACTCCCTTTAAGCCTATAGTCAATTTCAATTCTTTTTTTCCGTTTTTAATATTTTATTTGTCTCAATGCATAATATATTACAACATGTTACAAGCATATATGAACTTTAACGCACAGTTGTATAGCAATGTGTTACATTGATGCAACATCTTATAATATATGTATGTCCTAAAAGAAACTTTAGACGAATTTAGAATTAGCAGACATAGAAAGATTTGACAGATAGTAGGAACAGGAGTATTGGAGTGTTAGACTTAGGCTAAATCAATGATGTCTTGTATTGTTGTATACAGTGTTAATTATATACGTTGATTATTTTATTGTATATCTCGGTCACCATCTAGTCCCCCTTATGCGTTAAACTTTTCCCATTTCTTGTTGTGTTGTTCAATTTTATTTTTAAATACTGCAATGTTCTGTTCTATGTCCTTTCTTTTTTTTAAATATTGTTTAAAACAATTAAACTCCGGGATGGCTTTCCTGCATTTGTTTATGAAAATAAAATATTTTGCTATAAGTATAATAAAGTTGACAATACTGCTATTATTTTTGTTTTTACTTATATAAAATGATATTGGTTTTAGATCAAAATTAACATCCAAACTTTTACCCTGGAGAAATATTTGTAAACTCGTCCAATTCTTTTTTCCACCTTTAAATTTGTACTTTTATTTTTTAGTAAATACTACAGTAAAGTTTCTTTTCAATGTCATAGTGAAGTTGAATCAACGGGTGGTGCCTCTTGTTAAGCTATTTGTCCCTACAGCAGAAGGTGTTTTCTAGGTTACGCGGTTGAACTTGGACAAGTTCAAAACCAGTTACATCAGACTAGACGCATCAGAGTTATAGCCTTTGATTTTTAAAAAAAATGTTTTCCAGTATGCCTTAGACTAGTCAAGCCAATAGAGTGATACAGGCCCTCTTTTGCATCTTGTTCCCTGATGACTACTTAATACACGCCACTCTGTAAATGGCATAAGTTTTGACATGGAGGTCATCTTGAGTGACAGTTTGGCCATAAAACACAAATCTGTCTATCCATCAGCAATTTCATGAAAAAAATAGTCTAGTCTAGATTTGAAACAGTTTAATGATAATTGATCACAATATATTTGGAATAGATCGACCCTCTAAGATTTTTGTAGATCGCCCAAGATCGCCAAGTTGGCTCAAATTTATGGAAAATTAAAATGTTCAGCAATCGTGCAAATATGCATATACAGTCTTTCCTATCAAACCTTGCATTCTCAGTACTTTCCGTACTTTGATTAATGTTGATATTAATACCATTTTCTGTGTTAATTCTATTGATATTAAATGAGTTTGATTTAAATGGCACCAGCACATAGTGAGAATATGACAGTAATAAACACACAGTAATACGTGACTGTGTTTGATTTTGCTAGAACTCACTCAGTCAGACTGGACAGTGTGCAAGTGTGTTGAGTTATACTTTAGCGATTATGTTTGGACATTTGCAACATATACAAATTATGCCAATGGATTTCTGATTAGTTTCTTAAAATACTTGACTTCGAAATATTTATTTATAATAACATTTCATTTCACTTCAAGTAATACTTTATGCATGTTTCCAAGACGTTGTGTTCATTAAGTGGAAATATTACATGTGTTACTTTGTTCAGTGGAATATTCTGCACAAGTCAACAATTACTTATAATTAATTAACATAGTTTTGAAATAGCATGCATCATTTAATGTAAGTATTAGGCCGTGGGTATCAGTTTGTACCGAGTTCTTGGTCGTACTACACCAATTCATTTTCCATAGGCCTACCTTATAGCTCGAAGCTCTGTACTGAGTTCCCTAATATAGGAAGCTATATTTTTTATTACTTGTTTTGAAAGACCTATCTTAGTTTTATCAAAAAAACATACATAAGCCATACGTTGAGTATGTTTTGAAAAAGCTGTTTGGGTCGGATGGTGCTGACCCACCTACTTGCATGTAGAAACATGAGGAAAATGTAAAATATACTTCTTTTTTTGATTATGCAACACATTATGAATACATTGCACAAATGTATTATTTAACCTTTATAAGTACTCTTCAAAAGCTGAATTTTAATTTTTTAGCAAGAGTTTTTGGTTTGTTTACCTTGTCAACCAATCAAAATTAAGAGATTCTGTGTAATAGCTCCGAATTTACCCTGAAACTTTTTCCCTGCCCGCTGATTGGTTGGTAATTGGTGTAGTCTGATCTCTTCTTTAATAAGAGGGATCTATATGGTTTCTAATGGGAAACATTTTGCCAGCGGGAGGTGATGTGTTTGTTTGTTTGTATGGTGTTTTACGTCATTTTCAACACATGTAAGGTTATATATGACGGTCGATTTTTTGTGGTGGAGGCAGACCACCCACTTTTCCTGGTTTAGTAATGTTGTACATGTTCCAGTATTCTACTTGAAGAAACCTGATAACCTGTAAACCTTAGAGCTCAAATGAGGACATTGTCTGTTTTCATTTAGCACCATAAATGTTTATCCCTCTGCTGTTTATCTCTCTCTGGCTAATGCGTATGATCATAAAGTATGGGATTAGCCTTCTAGAGACGCCATTATTTTCGACGAAGCTAACTCCTTATTTAATGTAGGTTTATATACGGGGGATATTTACTTTGTTCTGTGTCTTTTGTTGGTGGCTAAACAGTCATAATGTGAGAGAGGCAATATTTTTTATATACTGAACATTGTAAATTTATAGTTATTGGAGAATTTAATAGACTGGACTTCCGTTGTTTCTAAGACTACATGTAAGCTAAAAAATGTAAAAATCATAAAAAATATCATTTACAACTGTTTTCCAATGATCAATTACATCTATTTACGATTTCATTAGGTTGCATTTATCGTTGACCCGTAGCCAGTCCTGAAAATTAACCGAGGCAAATCCCTATTTTGTGGGGTCCGGTGGCATTCACATCCCTCTTCATCCCGTATTTTGTTTTGATTTCCCGCATATGTTGCATTTCTCGGACAAACATTTTACATATTTTGTCACGATCGATAATGTATCGATATTGAAGTTGTTTTTATGTAAACATTCCCAAAATGTAACCGAGGCAACTGCCTCGGTGTGTCTCAGCGTAGCTACGGGCCTGCATTAATCTGAGATAGACTGAAAACCGACAGTTTATTCGGCATCAATTGAATACCACTTAACAGGGTCGTATTTAATTAACACATATTGTCGTACCGGGTACTACAGAAAGGCACCCGGGTACATTTATGTATACAGAAACGTACCCGAAATCATCGAAATCCAGAAAGGCCCCCAAATATACATAAATGTACCCGAGACAAAATGCAATGTCGTAAAACGCGACCGTAACGCGTTCTGTTACTTCACGGACACGAAACTTTCATTGTTTACAAAGTTTAATCGATTCACTTTTTAAAAGCTCTTCTTGAATGACGAGCTGTAATTTGTTTACTTTTTTGCCGGGGTTTGATAATTTACAACTTCCGGTTTTACGAAAATACGTTCTGTATTTTATTAATAACTATGGCAGCCTAAATATGTTTTAAGAACAATAGCTCAATAGTTAATGATAAACACTATTGTTTAAGCAATTGTTTTATCAAGTTCTAAATTGTTTCAATTCCGCCAATGAGATCTTGTTTGTCCGGGTACGTTTCGGTATATTTGGGGGCCGTTCTGGAATTCAAAGATTTTCGGGTACATTTCTGTATACATAAATGTACCCTGGGTAACTTTCTGTAGTACCCGATACGACAATGACCCCATCAGCCATATTGCGTGCTACATGAAACACATTCATTTAACCATTAGCAGATATGAAAAAAAGTATAGGGAATAACAAATCAGGTAAATATACTACTCAGCGTTTGCTAATAAGCAGTAAGATTTCAAATCGACATTTTACGTTGGCTGGTTTTACAACAGTTATTTTTGTTTTACGATTAATTTATTTTATCATTCAAACAATACTCAACATATCTATACTCAAACCATATCAAAGAAACACTAAATCTTCATCTGGGTGCAAAAATAAGGCGACAAAAATGTTTGGCGCTTAGCAAACGCTGAGTGGTATAGATGTATATATATATTAAAATTATGGGACGGAGGGTGGGGTCTACCGTTAAACTTGAACAATCGTACATGTCTCGACGAAGACCACAGTCTGCAAACCAAATATCGAACTTGACATGAATTTCCCACGAATAGAATGTAGGCATTGGTCGCTAAATGCATTTTTGCACGATTCGTATGATGATATAAATAGATATGACATGAAACATCGTTATCGTCTGCTTGACAGACGTCCTTTGGATGCACACAGCACATGTATACAAACTACGAGTAAGGTGTAACATGTATGCTGTTGTACTACTACAATTTTTTTTTTACTAATGTGGTTTAATGGCAAGCACAGCTTCTGGTGTTTTAATTGATTAAACGCATGGAAACGTCTGTGTTCTTTGTATACGTGTTTCGTAAGGTACACCTGTTTTGAATGCATGCTGTCTCAACATGCTCGAAACAAATCATACTTATTGCGGCTCTTATCGTGGAATGTATCTCTTTTTTAAGATTGTTTTGTAAAATGTTGGGCATTCCAACACAATATGAATTTCATCTTCTAATGTATTTGTGAGAGATGTACACGTTCTTTCATTCAACGGAATTTACTTGGTTGATTTTACATGCGCGTCTATATTTACGAATACATGTATGTTCTAACACATTTTGAAAATAGTCGCCCCGTGTGGTTCCCCGACAAGATGAGGGCCACTGCTTATCCAGGCGGAGGGGTGAACACAATTTTGAAATCATTTCATTTAGTCATGTTTTCCATGTTTATTAAATGTCTTCATGATCACCCTGGATTGTTTCAGTTGCTACTTGAGTGGTGGCAGAAAGCAATGGCAACTCTGCTGTTCTGCAGGCGAGAAGGCCCATTCTGCATATTTGTATTTTGATGTAAATGGAGAGTGGGCCTGGAATGTTCATTCCTGTTGGCGCCATATAACCTTTTTGTGTTGGTGCACCGTAAAAACCAAATTCAGTTCAGCTTGAAATCGGTAATGCTATCTAGATACTAAAAAGGGAATCCCTTGAAAGTAATGACCACAAACTAGAGTGGAAGAAGTAGACTATGTTATATTGGGTCTGTTCATGAGAGGTATTTAAGATGCAACACGCTCACGCCTGCTACCGCGGCGGTGTTGTAGTAGTAGAATGTCGGCCTCGCAGGTTGGAGTTAGTGGGTTCAATCCCCGAACAGGTCATACCATAGTCTTATTAAAAACGGCACCGTTTGACGTTCAGCATATACAGGATAATTATAGGAATGGTCGACCCGGTGTCAGTACAATGTGACTAAGTGAGGGTATCATGTCGTCTACGGCGTAGTGGCAGCACTATAACGTTTGTCAGTGAGATTTGCTTTAAGACACGGTCGTGAAATGACTGAAAGGCTATTAAAAAGGACGTTTAACTCCATACATACATAAATTCTCTCACGTCCCTTTACATTGGCTCAACAAAAAATTGAAAAAAAAAATCTAAAATTGTTTCCAATAATTATTTGAACTCGCAATGCAATCACAACTCGATTCGTCTGGATTCCTGCCCGGTGAAATATTGCTTCTGTACAGCAAATTATAATAAACCGTCTCTTTTTAATGAATGCGGTTCTACGAAAATCATTTGTTTGTATTTTAACACTCAACACTTTGCTGTGCATAATCTGGCCATAGGCCCAATTAGACCCAATAAATTAGGTATGTGATCTGGCTGCAACTTTCCTGCTTTAAAATGAGACTTATCGATTTTAAGGCACGCCTAATGTATGCTTTATAGATGGGGATATAAATGCAAATCTATACACACAATGTTTCATTGCATTTATAATTTTGTTCATTACCTTCAGTTAGTTTGCTTTATTTGGTTGCGTGATGATGCAATGTATTTGTTACTTTTGTTTTTCGAGCTCTTCTATTTTAACGAAGGTATGTGCTATTTTTATACAAATATATCCTACTTTTAAATTATACTTGACCATATTCTATATACGGTCAAATACAACTAAACTGCATTTCCCATAGGGTTACATAATAGCATTTTGGCCATTAAACACATATCACACATCCGAGGGAACCTTTTAGTCTACTTTATTTTCAAGAACTATCAAAGACACACTTAAAAAAGTGCCAGAAATTGGGGGGTTTTGTAATGATTTCGGCTACTTTCGGTTTGATGAATGTGCTCACCGTCTGACACGCAGCAAATAAATATGAATTTCTGACAATTTACTACCCTTGCAATTTTCTCACTAATACAGCCGAAATGAAAGAAAAAAATGCATTTTGTTTTTTATCACTTACGCACATTATAAAGATTATTTTGACATGTTATGGACATCACTTATGATTTTGGTAATTCTACCCAATCAGAAAATAGCTCTTTCGAAAAATACATACCCTAATACTCCCTATCTCTATACTTGTTTCAGAAAATCAACATCCCCGAATAACAATAATGGTATCTGACCATATTCTTGTTTTCACAATAAACTGAAGTAGAGCGTATAATTTGGTAGGGCAGAGTGCCAGATGCAATGTACTCTATTAAGGCAATGAAAAGGGAAATTAAATGTGTTTATTTTTTTAATTGCATTTATCTTACATCTCCCCTGCATAGATGACACGCGCCTTTTCTCAAGTATTCTCCATACGTGACAACAGAACTAATAACACTTGCCGAATAGAAATGTTACTTTTATTGTGTCTTTGATCTCATCGAATGAGATATCTGCTTCGCTGTTAAATCAAGCACATGATTCACTTTGCTCGGGTTTAGAGGACGCTATCATAGGACTTGCGTCAGTGCGACTGCAAGCTGCATATTTGCAACAGAGCTTCGGGCTAGTGTTTATGATGTTTATTTCGGATAAATTGCAATATACGTTGTTTAATTAATACTATTTTTATAAAGAAATTATATTAACATGCATTAAAATATGCGTTACTGATGGACGTTATTGTGGAGTATTAATACGCGAAGTGAGTATGAGGGCCAACTAAAAGTAATAGTGTACTTAACAACTTAAAGTAATAGTGTACTTAAAAACATTCACATCCATGCAATTATTGGATTTTACCAGCGAAGTTTCATAGCACAAATATTAACGTTTCTTTCTCTAGTTGATACACACTATACGCAAAACTTCTCACTTTTGATAGAACTGTTTTAACAAGGGTGCTATATCGAGAGAAAATGTGATAGTGAAGTAAACACGTATGTGTGGTATAGAGAAACAGACCTGACTTTTTATGATGAATGGACATATCTCTAGCTGAACCATACCGTCGGTAGTAATGCGAATTACATTAACAGGTTAGACCTGACCGCAAAATAGTTTTCCTGTTGAGTTTTATAAATTTAGTGAGTCGTAGCTTTGTATGCATTGATTTTATAGGATTAATATTTTAAAGATACTAAGCGCAGATGTTATGCAGATAATCGTCGGTGAACGTGAAGAAACATACGGAACTGAATGCTCTGAAATACACGGCTTAAGATAAATAAACGGTACAGTGTGTGTATGATACGTGTGTAATGGAATGAGAAATATAGTGTATCGGATATAAGAATTTCCACTCTAATTACTTCAAATCGATCTTTATTTGTGTTGTTGGTGTATTCATTGACCGGGCCAGAACGTTGTATAGTAATATAGTATTTAATCTAGTGGGGTTGGCTAATGCGTTTGAACTTTAGTTCGCCCTGTGACGACTTACGGTCATAAATGAAAAACGGGCGGGGATTATATATTGAAACGCCCAGCTATTATGTGTATGTATCATGTATTATTTTAAACAATATTACGTTTACAAATATTTAAAAATCGATTTTGTTTGAACCGTTTCGGTTAATTGCCTATTCAAATACGTACGCTATCTATAGAAACTCGGTCGTTCCAGTATATGGTATTAAAGCAAACTGGAGTCTTTAAACGCTCGCGGTGGGACGCGAAGGCCGTATCCACCTCGCCTGTTGTTTAAACGGTCCACGAAAAAAGGGATACATGTCGGTATGGCGGAGGGGGTGAACGACAAGGACCCCCTCCCTCCCAGCAAAAGGGAGGAGTATGACAGGACTGAAAAATGGCTGGACGAGCACCCAGATTTTGTTCATGATTACTTCGCTAGGAAGGCAAAGAGAAGTATGGTAGACGGGTGGCTTATCGCACATGCCATTAAACACAGCGCTAGTCTCCCGCAGTCAGATGCCAACTCCAGCGGAGGTTCGCGACCCAACTCGAAGAACAACTCGGGTGCGAATACGCCCGTACGGAAGATTTCCGCACAGGAGTTCGAGAAAGGTGGTATCCTTAATCCGATAATAAGCACAGTAGAGGGAGTGCCGACGTTCCTTAGCCCCTCGATGCTCGTTAATTCACCGTCCCAGGGAAAACTGTTTAGCAGGACAAAGAGTGAACTTAAGGAATTGGACGAAAAGGAATTAATGTACGAGCTGGTAATGGACATATGCAATGATTTGGATGTTACGAGTTTGTGCTATAAGATTTTAAACAATTGTTGTATTTTGCTAAATGCAGATAGGTGTTCATTGTTTCTTGTACAAGGAAAGGGGACACATCAAAAATACTTGGTGGCCAATTTGTTTGATGTTAACGGGAAGTCGTCCCTAGAGGAAATATCTAATGGCAAAGAAGAAATTCGGGTCCCGTGGGGCACGGGAATAATTGGATATGTGGCTAAAACGGGCGAGGTCGTCAACATATCAGATGCGTATAAGGTAGGTTGCTACAACTTCCATCATTTCTTCTCTGATACAATTATCTTAAAGTGAGTGTTGTTTCTCTGATGATCATGCGCATGAAAGCATGTTGTATCAATTTCCGTTATAGATAAAAAAAATGTCAAATATAAGTTAATGCGACTTGATTTATGTTGAGGGCTTGATTATATTTGTACAGTCGCCACTTGAAATCTGTGTAAACACACACTCGCTTTAAAAATACAATGTTTCCGATTAAATATCGAAGAAAGTATAAATGGAAAGCGCAATAAATCCAGAAAATGTTACAAATATATTATGTGAGTTCAGTGTGATATAGTATACTTTGATGGTGAAGATATAACTTTAAACGTCAGTAACTCATTCAGCGTTTTATCATGTATGCATGTATTTGAGAGAGAGAGAGAGAGAGAGAGAGAGAGAGAGAGAGAGAGAGAGATTACATTTTCCTTGTTATGGTTATGTGAGGTGGGTGTGTACATATATGTATACATTGCGTAACTATACCGAATACGTCATAATTCATTATTCTGAGAGAGAGAGAGAGAGAGAGACAGAGAGAGAGAGACAGAGAGAGAGAGAGATTACATTTTCCCTTTTATGGTTATGTGAGGTGGGTGTGTACAGGTATGTATACATGGCGTAACTATGCCGAATACGTCATAATTCATTATTCTACATGTATCCATGTAATATAATATTGTCATAGTCTATTGTAGTTGCGTTACACACTTAACAAGTTTTGTCATAAACCACACTTTATTTCATCATCATATTTACATAACATATCTAGCAAACCACTTCACAGCAGACCAGAATGTGACGTACCTCGCAAACCATTCATGAACAATAATTGACCACGAGACCCCCAGCATTGACGTTATGTCTCCTACATTGTATGAATTAACTCCTATTATTTACAAAGGGCATTTATGAAGATAGCTTTTCAAGATTGCCACTGAAATACCCTTCAAACGAGGACACCACTTCACATCTTTTCATTTGAAGGAGGCTCGGAGCCTCCGACGATTTGGACGTCATTTCATGATCAGAGCCTCTATAAACCTTCTGGCTTCTTGACTGGGTCCGTCCATCTGCATACAAAACACGCTAAACATAAAAAACGACACCGAACAAACTGATAACAATTTAAATGCAAAAAAAGGAAAGAAAAGTAGATTAACACTGAGGCGAATTTATGGTTAACACAGTATTCCCAAGTTACTGGGTATTTTTTCATAAATTGACGTAATGAACTATGATAATTTAACATTTTAAAATGGAAAAGAAATTAGTCTTTATCCCAAATGTTAAATGCTTAAAATGAAAATGTACTTTTGATGACAAGATAAGTTTTCAATTCCCAACATCGAGTTTTCCACAAAAAAAGTATTTTCATAAACAATAATAAAACCGAGCGGAACATGAAGCATTATTTAGGCACATTTTCCTTTTTTGTATATGCACTTGAAGCACACTATGATGGGCTGATGGGGGTCATTGTCGTATCGGGTACTACAGAAAGGTACCCGGGGTACATTTATGTATACAGAAACGTACCCGAAAATCTTTGAACTCCAGAACGGCCCCCCAAATATACAGAAACGTACACGGACAAACAAGATCTCATTGGCGGAATTGAAACAATTTAGAACTTGATAAAACAACTGCTGAAACAATATTGTGTATCATTAACTATTGCGCTATTGTTCTTAAAACATATTTAGGCTGCCATAGTAAGTAATAAAATACAGAACGTATTGTCGTAAAACCGGAAGTTGTAAATCATCAAACCCTGAGCAAAAAAGTAAACAAATATGCAGTTGTCATTCAAGATATTTAGACCAACTGCATTCCTTTAAGGCGGAGGCAACTGCTAGTGGCTTTTAAAAATGAATCGATTAAACTTTGTAAACAATGAAGTTTCGTTTCCGTGAAGTAACAGAACGCGTTACGGCCGCGTTTTACTTTACGACATTGTATTTTGTCTCGGGTACATTTATGTATATTTGGGGGCCTTTCTGGATTTCGATGATTTTCGGTTACGTTTTTGTATACATAAATGTACCCCGGGTGCTTTTCTGTAGTACCCGGTACGACAATGACCCCATCAGCCTATGATGGAGTGAATAATGTTCCAGCACTACCTTTAACACAGAGCATATGCATTGTAATGTAGTTTAAATCCAGTTAAGTGTGTGTAAAAGTGCAGGTGAATATCTTACTCCTTTAATAATTGATTTAAAACATTGAACGCGCACACGCCCTTGTTGTGCAAATGTTTGTTTTTATATGGAATGCATGATTAGGCAGATAGAACTTCCAAAGTTCCACTTTATTAGTTTGCATGTATATTATATAATATACAGAAAGGTAAACATTGGTAAGAGAAAAAACTTAAAAAGTAAATAGTATACTATTAAACCAGAACGTGTATATTAAGATGTGTTTTTACACTTTTGAATGTTTATTGAAGCCTATCAACACAGTGTCAGCGTTTACACAGGTGAACATGGGCTCAGACATAAGCTATGTCTGGTAAATGTACATTCATAATTATAAATTCGTTCTTGAAGGCAATATAATGGCAACGAGAAACGCTGTTGAACATTTCGACTGTACGGCTTGTTAAATATGAACATATAACCGTGAGCTATTTTTATATGGCATCTACTAATGTAGTTCTCAAATGCAGCTACTTTGATAGGGTTTATTTCTTTATTTCTTTATATCCTAAAGGAACACAATAATAGGTTCATAATACTTTCAATAACTGAGTAATATATCTCCTTTTCTTTTCTTTTTTTTTTTTTTTTTAGATTTTTTGTCTTTTTATTTTTGAATTACAATAGCATAAACATTTCAAGGTCATAGGAATATCTTCTATGTTCTCAAATATGTATTTTTTAGGTTTCTATTTTCAAAAGGAAAGAAGAATGTTGACCTATATATATATTATTTGTTTACATAGTTTTCAAATTCAGGTCACATGGTTTAATGTGTTAAGATTTATTCAGTTAGTAAAGCTAAACATATAGGTCACTGATATTTCTTTTGATATCATTGGCCTACAGGGTTAAATTTGAAAAACGAAGTCTCTACCACCAACTATTTTTCCAGTGGAAACCAATGTTAAATGGCAAATATTATTGATTATTTAATAAGAATCCATAAAAAAAAAGTTAACCACATTTCACCATACAGGATACAAATGAAATATAAATGGACCATTCCCTCCACCCGACCCACCCCTGTACAGACTGTTAATAATACGTATGGACTGCAATTCGACTACAGTACACCACTGAAAAATATAAATTAATTAATAAGTGGTTATACACCATAAGGTCATACGCCTTGACAATTGTCACTGTAGGCCCATTAAAATATTGAATTGGTTTTGTTGACATTGCACTTACGTGTTAATGACAAAAATACACATTCCCAATTTTGCGTTCGAAAGGATTAATAAGCAAACGTTCGACCCAATAACACAAATAGTGATAGCGTAATCGAAGAATGGAAAATAAAATCAAGGGACGTATGGTTTTTCGATGGATAATAATCTAATAGGAATAGCAGTAGTAACTGAGGACCTGACCCTCTGATGAGAAAAATAATCCTATAGTACCATAAAAAAAATCGAATGGGCAAATTAATGAACAGGACCATACACAAGAGTGATAAAGACCAGGCTATCACCGCAATGTGACAGGGAGGGCAACTGTATGGTATGTTCTTACAAGAAGAAACTGATGCAAAGCATCAGGGCGGGCAGAATGTTTTTAAAAGGAGGAAGCAAACATGTGTATTTATTTGCTATTTGTTATTATATAACAACAAAAATGTAGAAATATTTTAAAAAGTATAAAAAGTTATATAACAACAGTAAGCAATAGTAACTTGAGAACAAAGGCACATACTTAGACATCAAAACATATTTAAGTGTTTGCATTAATTGCCGATGATATATACTTCTAGAATGTTATGAAGATTTTTTTTTAGAATGTTGAGGTAGTTTGAATTAAGTAAAAAAAAAAATCAAAATAGAAGCTAATACGATCAGTGAAATGTGTACTATGACAAATGGCTGGGGTAGGTGGACATGTAATCGGAAGATGTGGTTTGTAGTGGTAAGGTATCATACAGTTCGGTTTTTTAAATGTTTGACACTGAATTTTGTATTGCATGGCCTGCGTCAGGAAATAAAAACCTAATATATGGACCTATGCCGTAGCGCCAATATCAATACAACACCACGATAGTATGGCCAGTCTTTTAGCCCCAACATTTTGGCCAGTCTTTTACCCCCAACATGTTTAATCACGTACTCCTCCATATGTCACGTGCTCCTCCATCCGCCAATTAAAACGTGCTTTCAAGCCGTCCGGTAATGCTATACAAATTCCACAAACAATCTCACATAAGTATACTGCAGATATCACTGCAGAGAAATTAATTATTTAACATGCAAATTGTACGACAATAAACTTCATACTTTTTCAAAGATTTACACTAGTTTTGGGCTACACCATTATTTGCCATTTCGACTCCCTAAATTAATTACATTTATAACCTACAAAAATTAGAATTTACTTATTGAACGTGGGCATTATTTAAAACCTAAATTATCACGTGAAAACAGACTTTGCACTATATGTAATCAAATTGAAGATAAAGTACATTTTATTATTATTTTGTTTACGGAACTCAGGAAACCGTTATTTAAACAGTTTAACATTAAAGGGGCACGTGGCAATCTTGAGTTTTACCGAAACATTAAAATGTACTCCATGATTTATTTATCCTGCGTCATTTTGACTTTAAAACTGCCTGCATATACTTCAATAAAAAAATGAGATTTCAATTGTCTTCGCTATTTTGCCAATTTTTTAAGTATATTATAGATGCAATATTATAACAAGTTAGTAATATGCAAAATTGCTTTGAACTATTCTAACAATTAATATTGATTATTGAACAAATGCAAGTTAGGACAAAAACTAACGGGACGCCGTTTTTTTTATTTAAAAAAGCAAGATTGACGTGTGTCCCTTTAACATACTTGACCTGTGTACCAGCTCTGGTGCAACTTTTGCTATTTTCAATTTCTCAACCCAGTTAATGTAAAATAATGTAAACTAATATGTAATTTTATAACCTCATCATTATCAATAAGATAGTTCTGCTATTATTATAGTTAAGATACTTATCTTACTTGTAAAATGAATATCTTGTCTTTATATGGAACACACCTTTTGTATATATTGGTTTTCTGAATAAAAACTATTCTATTCTATTCTAGAATGTGTAAACAGTCCATTCATAATCCTGAGTGATTTATTAACATGCATTTAATTACAACTGATAAAAGCAATTTAACCCTGATAGATACTGTGTATATCACGGTGCATAGATACTGTGTATATCACGATGCATAGATACTGTGTATAGCACGATGATAGATACTGTGTATAGCATGATGATAGATACTGTGTATGGCACGATGATAGATACTGTGTATAGCACGATGATAGATACTGTGTATAGCACGATGATAGATACTGTGTATATCACGATGATAGATACTGTGTATATCACGATGATAGATACTGTGTATATCACGATGCATAGATACTGTGTATATCACGATGATAGATACTGTGTATATCACGATGCATAGATACTGTGTATAGCACGATGATAGATACTGTGTATAGCACGATGCTAGATACTGTGTATAGCACGATGATAGATACTGTGTATATCACGATGCATAGATACTGTGTATATCACGATGATAGATACTGTGTATAGCACGATGATAGATACTGTGTATAGCACGATGATAGATACTGTGTATATCACGATGATAGATACTGTGTATAGCACGATGATAGATACTGTGATTAGCACGATGATAGATTCTGTGTATAGCACGATGATAGATACTGTGTATAGCACGATGATAGATACTGTGATTAGCACGATGATAGATTCTGTGTATAGCACGATGATAGATACTGTGTATAGCACGATGATAGATACTGTGTATAGCACGATGATAGATACTGTGTATAGCACGATGATAGATACTGTGTATAGCACGATGATAGATACTGTGTATAGCACGATGATAGATACTGTGTATAGCACGATGATAGATACTGTGTATAGCACGATGATAGATACTGTGTATAGCACGATGATAGATACTGTGTATATCACGATGATAGATACTGTGTATAGCACGATGATAGATACTGTGTATAGCACGATGCTATGTCTTTAGATATCCATCCGCTGTAATAAAGCAGGTGTGCTATTGTTGGTGCGGACATTTGGTCTGGTTTACACATATATTATACGACAATACGATATGATATACGATACAATATGATACGATACGATACGATACACTAAGATACGATACGATACGATACGATACGATACGATACGATACGATACGATACGATACGATACGATACGATACTGATACTGATACTAATACCGATATCGATACCGATACCGATACCGATACCGATACGACATTTCAACTCTCTTACTGACATCATGGAACAATGCATTACACGAGTCAACACATATATGTATAGGAATAGAGAAGAGGTAAAAAGACAGTAACGGAGGTTGTTACCTCCAACGTTTTACTGTTATCTTTAAGGGAGGTTGCTACCTGTAGCGGAATTGCTTAACGTTCATTACATACCCGTACAATTTTACAACCCTGACATCTGATCTCGCAGATAAATTCGGTGTATATTGATATTCAGTAAAAGTCCTCTTGATCTCTTTATCTAATACTGTCTTTTCGTGGTACGTCATTACAACGTAAATATACACCGCATTCATCAATTTACCGTTAGAACCACGACACACAACCAACTTAACAAACAAACGCTCTTGATGACAAACGATACATATCGTTCCGTCTGCCTTTTATGTATTCTATTCTATGACGATATATTTTTTAATATTGCTGGTTTACAACCAATGGATAGGATAACACACATGGTAGTTTAAACATTACCTGAAGCTTTGAGATCAAGGAAGTGATGATGTGTGCCATACGGGTATAGTTTAAAGGCACACTCGGCAGTATACAAGTTGTTATCAAAACTTAAAATCATCTCGATTTATAAATCCAGTATCATTTTGACTTTAAAGGGACAAACGGCAGTCTTGATTTTTTAAAAACTCGCGGTGTCCCGTTAGTGTCCCGTTAGTTTTTCTATGTAACTTACATTTGTTCAATCAATAATGTTAATTATAAGAATAGTTTGAAGTAATTTGTTTTTGCATATTATTACCTGCTGACTATATTGCACCAATACTATATTTAAACCTATGGTAGAATAACACGAACACAAGGAAACTCAAAAGTGTATTTAATTTTTAAAGTCAAAATGATACTGGATAAATAAATTGAGACGCTCTAATGTTTGATAAACATTTACAGATTGCTGTGTGTACCTTTAAAACCATTACATCCATTTATAACTCCAGTATCACTTTGACTTTAAACCTGAGTGTATATTTTTTATAAACGGTAATACAAGTTGCAGTTTTCCATTTTCCTTCTTTATTCTAGCGCAGGTTTATATAATATATGCAGCAATAAGTAAAATACCAAAAAAGTTTGCTTTGAATTAGTCAAATAAATAATAATAATGGTTTGAAAATATACATTTATGCAGAAAAAACTAAAGGGATGCCGCAAGTTTAAAAAACACATAATATTTTTGCATTGTGTCCCTTTAAATTCAACAATGCTCTTTCTTTATTGCCTTGCACCGAAAAATACTTTAAAGGGACACACGGCAACCTTGAAGATCTTACCAGCATTACCAAATGTGCGTCTCGAGTTATTCATCCAGAATGATGTTGACTAAACCTGCTTGCATATAATTCAATTAAATTCTAAGTTTTCATTATATCTTCTTATTCTACCACAGGCTTATACATAGTATTGGTGTAATATAATCAGTAATTAGTAATATGCAAAAACAATTCGCTTAATTTATACTATTCTTATAATTAATATTAATGATTGAACACATGTATCGTTATAGAAAAACTAACGGGACGGCGGTTGTTTTCAAAACATCAAGATTGGCGAGTGCCCCTTTAATGAAACAATACATATCATATAAAACCACTCCCCATCATTTTAATAAATGTTCGAGCCCCTTTAAATGTGTCATTCTAATCTTGTGATCGATAGCCTAAATATAAACAAAAACTTAAGAGAACAGTGGGGGAGTGTAGGTGGACTGACAGAATGCTGTCATTCAGTAACCGCAGTAATGCATAATTTCAAACATTTCATTCAATCAAGTAGGCCTCCTAATATTTTCAAATAAGCTATGCTATGCTCGCCTTCATCTTTTATTTCATTTATTATTATTATTATTATTATTATTATTTTGAAGTCCGTATATTTTACGCAAACTATACTGATCTGTATCCTGTTGTATTACCTCAAATACCACACAAAACATTATTACTCACTCATAACACATGCTTGACTTGTATACTAACGGAAAAAGAAACGCAACTCGGAGATGTCCGCTATATAATTCTTACAGTAAATTAGCTATCCCGTCAAAAACTGCCAAATTTTACATCATACATATTTTGAGAATCCCAAACTCTGTTGACACAATATAAACCGGTTTAACCAGCCATGCCAAATCCCGAAACTGGAGCGACGAATTAAGAGTTACCAACTCATAATTCATTTTACGCATATTTAATTAGGGGTATTTTTAGAACCCGTTAATAAACATTTATTTTTAATCGGCACATGTACATTATTATATGACCTGAACACCTGGGCAAAGTTTTGATACACGGTTTTGTAGTGTAATTTTGCCGTTATTCACAGGCTAGTTTCTTTAATTCAGTGTAATATTCTAGATGTTTTTTTTCAAAAAGAAAAAAAAAGAAGCTTTGCAGCAAGTTAGAGAAAGGACAAAACTGTGTTGTTGTAGACTTTTTAATCGGAGTATACTTTGTAACACGAATTCATAAATTAGCAGTTCCGCTTTGAAAATTTGATCCATTTCAGTGCCAAATTTGATATTCTTAACTTGTTCGCTCACCTGTTTGAGCCAAACGCGTGTTCTATCAATAGTGAAACTTTGGAGGGATAATACTTGGTGTGTTATGTGTTGTTTTAGTATTTTTTTCTGAAAGGAAAAGTCTATTGTAACCATGTACCGTTCGACTAATATCAGCATAATTATACTTACACCATAGAGCGGAAATTCCCGAGTTGCGCTTATTTTTTCCTTTAGTATATAATAACGCCGCAGCTATTTCATTGATTGAAGAAGAAGATACACACACCACTGTACCGACCACACATTGTGTATTCTAATATGCATTTATAGATCCCACATGTTTAAACAAATGTGACGTTTAGTTAAAACTAACAGAACATCGTTAAAACCAACAAAGCATCGATAAAACTAACCAGAAAATCGCTGAACCAACCAGAACATAGGTATAAACATTCAGAACATCGTTAAAAACCCAACAGAATATCGTTAAAACCAACCAGAACATCTTATAAACAACCAGTTCTTCGTTATAAACAATCATGTCATCGATATAAACAACCAGACCATCGTTATAAATAAGTTAAAAATGTCATCGTTATAAACAAACAGAACATCGTTATAAACAACTAGACCATCGTTATAAACAGCTAGAACATCGTTATATAAACAAGCAGAGTAGAACATCGTTATAAACAGTTATAAACAAACTTTCAGAACTTCGTTATAAACAAACAACCAGAACACTGGTATAAACAAACAGCCAGAAGATCATTATAAACAATCAACCAGAACATCCTTATAAACAACCAGAACATCGTTATAAACAACCAGACTCTCGTTATAAACAGCTAGAACATCGTTATATAGACTACCAGAGTAGAACATTTTTATAAACAGTTATAAACAAACAACCAGAACTTCGTTATAAACAAACAACCAGAACACTGTTATAAATAAACAACCAGAACATCGTTATAAACAACCAGACCATCGTTATAAACAGCTAGAACATCGTTATATAAACAACAAGAGTAGAACCTCGTTATAAACAGTTATAAACAAACAACCAGAACTTCGTTATATAAACAAACAACCAGAACACTGTTATAAACAAACAGCCAGAACATCGTTATAAACAAACAACCAGAACATCGTTATTAGAACATCGTTATAAACAACCAGAGCATCGTTATAAACAACCAGACCCTCGTTATAAACAGCTAGAACATCGTTATATAAACAACCAGAGTATAACATCGTTATAAACAGTTATAAACAAACAGCCAGAACATCGTTATAAAACGCTATAAACAAAGAACCAGAACATCGCTATAAACAAAGAACCAGAACATCGTTACACACAGCTATAAACAAACAACCCGAATATCGCTATGAAACAACCAGAACATCGTTATAAATAAACAACCAGAACATCGTTATAAAACGCTATAAACAAAGAACCAGAACATCGCTATAAACATAGAACCAGAACATCGTTACAAGCAGCTATAAATATCGCTATAAAACAACATAAACAAACAACTAGAACATCGTTATAAAATAACAGTTCTTATTTTTATATTGAATATGCATCGTTTCATCAACATTTTATATTACAATATGGCGATATAGCACAAAGTTACAAACATTACAGACGGAACACATTTAAAGGAGGGTACATCGAGATTTTTGTGGGAGTATAGGTGTCCGAATTAAAATTGACAAAACTATATATATTATAGTCCAAAATGCCTAAATATAAGGAATGAGCCTAAAATGATCCCTTATTTTCAAGGAAATTCATTTTACGTCAGATAATGATTCCACTAAAATCTATGGCGAATTCAAATTTTAGAACACGATGCTAGCACCATATTTTGACGGATATGCCAATTTCGTCTTGAATTGGAACACGTTTAAAGGGTCACACGGCAATCTCGCCAAAAGGCCTAGTGCCATAGGGCACAGACATATTAATAAATAATTTGTTATTAGGTCTGTGCATAGGGCGAGCAAAAATAAAAACTTTACCTACACAGCAATCTTGTTTTTTTTTGTTAGCTTTTCTACATAAATTGCATGTGTTCAATCATTAATATTAATTATAAGGTTTGTATAAAGCAAATTGTTTTTGCATATTACATACTGTTGATAACTTTGCAGCAATAATATATTCAATAACGAAGAAAAGTTGAAAACTCAAAATTGTATTTAAATATATGCAAGCAGGTTTAAAGTCAAACTGATACTGCATTAATAAATCTAGAGGCTAATTTTAATTCTTGCTAAATACTTTATGATTGCCATGTGTCTCTTTAAAAGTTTGTTGTACACTCTATAACCTATATGAATCGTATTAAGTAATAGTATAATAATTATACTTGTATTATACGCTAAACTTGTATCTTAGTGGATTAATCATCGTCAAACTGTAATTATGATGGCATAATTATGGTAGCAACATCGTGTTTTTCATGAATGCTCTCAGTGTGTGTGTGTGTAGTTCGAAGGTTTATAGACCGTCCGCCAACTAATACGTCAAGGTAACCTTGACGCGATGGGCACAATGGAGTCTGGTCTTTTCTAGATGTTTATGTAGGTTGATCTGGTGCTGCTGTGTTGCTGTGTTGTCGTCTCTGTTGATTGTATGTTGGTGGTTGTCGCTCTCGCTCTGTGGTTGTCGCTATGGCAGTGAGGTGGGGGATCTGGACGACGTCTAGGTGGTGCTGTCTACACTACTGGACGATCCCCTTTAGGGCCACACCCATCACAGTATGACCCCTGCGCCGCACACATCGCCCAATGGCCCTCTTCCGTCTTCGGTTTTCAGTCCTTCTGTCGTCTGCCTTTATCCGCTGTGGCGGTACACTCGGCTTCGGACGTCTGACTTCAAACTTCCAACTTCAGTGTGGCCATCAGATGATGTGTGCTGTGATGGGACGCAGTTAGGAGACATCTTCACTCTTGGTCAAGTGACATTCAAGTCTACTGAACTGTTAATTCTGCAGTTCAGTAGTACCGGTATTTCAGCACAATACGCGAATAAAGTGCTCATACCGGTAATGTATATATAGGGCTGATAAGGCCCTACACACACATCCTGAGTGTCATCAGTGCCCACGCAGCGACGTGCACGCGATGAAGACAGCAGGTGGATGAATGCTCTCAACACTTTCCATGTGACTTTAAAGGGACACATGGCAATCTTGAGTTTTATTCAGACATTAAAATGTGCTCCTCGGTTTAGTTATCCTCCGTCATTTTGACTTTAAAAAAAACTGCTTGCATATAATTAAATAAAAAATTGGGATTTCAAAACTTTCTTCAATATTTTACCAATTTTTTAAATAAATTACTGGAGCAATATTATAAAAAGTTAGTAATATGCAAAAATAATTTGCTTTGAACTATTCTAACAATTAATATTAATGATTGAACAAATGCAAGTTAAGAGGAAAACTAACGGGACGCCGTGAGTTTTTAAAAAAATCAAGATTGCCATGTGTCCCTTTAAATTAGATATGGCCGACGTGAGATACATTTTAAAACTAGGTCAACACTTCAAAGTCAAGAGTTTGATCGTTTATCGTTATATTTTTATATTATAATATCCCTTAATAGTTTCCATCAATATCGCATCATTTTATCTTGTATTTATTACTGTAGCGAGAGCTTTTATTTGAATCCTTATACACGATATAGAACATGTCTGGTTATTCTCAGTTGTCTGCATATACCGTTTGAAGGCAATATGATTGCACAATTAGGACTTGTTTCAAACACGTGATAAATAATTGATAATTGTTTTAGCTGGTAAATAAAATGCAGGAGAGCTGCTCCCAAAGAGACACAGAGGTTAAGAGGAATCCAGGTCTCTTACGGTGGAACTATATAAATTGTACACATGTATTTCTGACACTGGATAACATAATTAATTATAAGGTACGTCGGGTTTCCCTAGGGGTCCGACTTAACAGTCTAATATAGTAATATGGTCTGTTCTAAAGGACTTCAACCTAATGAAAGATATGCCTAAAATGACCTTTTAGTTGCAAGGATATTCTTTATTCACATTAATATATGCTATCCTAGTTTGCGCACCATGGTTAATTCACACTAATATTTGCTATCCTAGTTTGCGCACCAGGGTTAGTTCACACTCTAGTTTGCGCACCAGGGTTAGTTCAAACACTGTTCACACTAATATATGCTATCCTAGTTTGCGCACCAGGGTTAATTGACACTAATATATGCTATCCTAGTTTGCGCACCAGGATTAATTCAAACAGTTTACACCGAGTTCCATTCAACATATAATGGTGGATGCAAATGATAGAGCTGAGACACACGGTGCATGTTTTGATTGATCCGGCATTTTATCATGAATTGGACCAATTTTGTTTTTAAATTTTAGATTATTCTAGAAAACCCCTGATGTACTCACTTTAGTTTAAACTTAATATATATTTTACATCGATTGTGAGCTTATTTTAATCAATCTCGATGTCTTCCTGGGTAGAACCAGTACTAAACAATTGCAGATCAAGTGTCTTCCTGAAGGACGCAACACATATAATGACGGGGATCGAAGGATAATCAGGGATCGAACCCATTACCCTTCGATCCCGGGTACGGCGCCCTACCATTTGACCACCTGCTCCATTTTAAAGGGTTTAAAAAGAGTGTTCAAATGAAAACTAGTTACCATCACTTTGCCTAAAAAAACATGGCATATGAATCATATCAGACAATATTAATGTTGCCTGCTAAATGTGTGTTTTAATGTTTCACATTCTCTTGATAAATGTGTCGCGGTAATGTTATCCCCTGACATCTTAAAGTGCATGATGTCATGGCACGACAGTTGTGTTCAGATAATACTGAATGGATAACATGTTTCCTGTGTTCAAATACGTATTAATGGATAAAACGTTCCCGACCAAATAATCAGTCAACTTCCCTGTTGTTCGGTATAATTGTAAATTGGACAAATATAATGACCGCTTGCTGGGTGATATGAAAGTTACTGCCCTCGGGTAACATTACATGTCTCAGGCAGTAATTACCCATAATTACCCATGTTACCCCCCAGCAGGAAGTCTATAACTGTATAGAGGCAATCCGGGTAATTTCGGACAGTTTTTGCGTAGTTTGTAAACTTTCGCTATATGTAAGTAGACGATAGCGATTCAGCATTTTCGCCTTGAGTCTATTACAAAATGTACGATCTGTCTCAGACTTTATTGTATACATTACGGTGTCAGACCGGTGAAAATCAGCCCATTGAACACAATGCAATAACGGTATATTTGGAGATAAGTCACAAGTTCCACAACATTCGTTCGCTTAAATACACCTTTATTCCGTGAATTAAACACATTTGGCTTGCAAACGGTCCCATATCTGGAATAAAACACCGAATCAGTTTTTCAACATTCACACTATGCGTATTTTGAAATAAACATCTGTCAAAACCACATCTCTGCCTAAACTCTGTGCTCATACTCTCCAAAGAAATAATCCTGACAAACACAGTAAAATACTTACTATTCATGACAAGACATACTACTTTAACATTAGGTTAGATTTAACAATGAAATTAAAACTAATCTTGGGAAAAACACATGCGAACTAGAAACTTTAGATTTTTTTTCAAGGAACTATTTTAGCACCTACGACCCGGAAGTACTTCCTGACTGGTCTGACACCTTACACCTGCGAATTAAGTTATTAGTTCACTGCATAAACATAGAAAAATATAAATCTAATAACGAATCTCGCAAAAATGATAAAAAATCACACGAAGGCCATCATAGTGTAATGATGTAGATTAAGAAAAAGAAGAAATAAAACCACTGTCCGAGTTTTCTCGACTCGTTATTTTTGTAGGAAAAATCGGACACTCTGGTTTTCACTTAATTAATAAAAAAAATATACCAGTATTGTGCAGTTTCCATAACCTTTCGAGAGATGAAGGTAACCATTACCAAAATACATAATTTTTGTATTGCTATGTTTAACAATATTCATCTATTAAGTTATTATTTCTCCCTCCTTCGAATTTAGCCCGCCGAGTAAAGTTGTTTCCAATGATGTTAACAGACTGCACTTGTTTTTTTTGCCGGGAATTCATGGAAACGCGTCATGGCTATTCTTACCTATGTTTCTAGAAGTATAGCCAAGGACAGATAATGCCAGCAGGTTTTTACACGGACAACTATACCGAAAAGAAACAATTTACCGACCTAGTCCGAAATTACCCGGCTGTCCGAAATTACCCGGATTGCCACCTACTCATTACTGCACTGTCAACGGAAATCCTCTGTTTATGTTTTTATTATCATTTCTGTAGTTGTAACGTCAGTCCAGCACCTCGGATCAGCTTTGTGCAACATGTGAATGTAATTTTAAAGTCAAAACTCGAACGAGTTTTACAATCGTTGTTCCATTAGTAATGAAGTGCGTAGAATAATTCTAGGATTCAATTTCTTAATTTGCGTCAGTTGGTGTTTCTATAGGTTGTTTTGTCAGGTTTTTAACCTGAAAACAATACTCACTGTTAGGCTTCTCAGTGTCGTATGTCGTTTTTGTAAAATAAGAGTGAAACGCTATTTCTAAACGTTTATTGCTTGTGTTCATTGTTAATTTATTTGTTCGTTTTTATGTAAGCTTTCCAATGCTTCGGTATATTTGAAAATACGGGTTATATTTATTTAAATCTTTATTTGGTATATGCTATTTAATCGTAGTGTCTGTAAAAGTATATAAAAAGATGGCCATGTTATCAAACATGTGTTAACGTATACACAATGATGGCCATGTTATCAAACATGTGTTAACGTATATAACAAGATGGCCATGTTATCAAACATGTGTTAACGTATACAAAATGATGGTTTTGTAATAAAAAATAATTGTTCTATAAACTCTTTATTATTTCTTCTTTTGCGTCAGTAATCATGTGTCTAAATTATTCCAAATAATTCCCTAACAATTGCTTTTTCCTCTTATTAAACGATTAAAGTATATTTGTTTATGCTGAATATTTTTTTAGAATATATCCTTCTCTCAAATACAGCTTTCAAAACAGGGTTTCCCTTTAAACTTGTTTTTGAATAAAATTTGGTTCTGTGTTTTTTATAGACAAAGACGTGTATATAATAATTATTTGGTTAGTAACTAAGAATTTCTGCTGCATTTTGGCGAATGCAAGAAAATTGATAAATGCGAGCCAAAATACAAAAAAGTTATTCACCGTGCCGTTTGTGTATCATGCAAACTGTTTTGAATAAAATAATTTTCCTAAAAACAAATGAAAACAACAGTTCACGTCTGCTATGGTCAAAATACAAATGGGGTTGTTTTTTTGTCAGGGTAAATAACTCTGGCGAAAATCGTGTAACGAATTAAGAGTTACCAACTCATAATTCATTTACCGCATATTCAGTCAGCACATATACATATTATATGACCTAAACACCTGGATAGTGTTTTGATAAACAGTTTTGTATATGTCGTTATTTGGCGGGTTAGTTTCTTTAACCCACATATCTGAAACATTGGCACCATGTCTTATACCATCGCTGATGAAAGTTGTGTCTATGTTAAATGGTATCTTTTTCTTCTGAATAAAAACATGTATTACCTTTATATTGTTTAATTTGTTTTTTGTATATAATCGTAAAAGATAAAAGTAAAAAATCTTTAAAATGAATAAATAAACGGACGCCTCTTTACATTGGAAGGGAAGGTGATCAATTTCAGTTATTGGCAAAGACAAATGTGTTCATTGTAAAAGCGTGAATCTACAGTTTAAAATGGAACCATCGTCAGAATTTAAATATGTTAAGGTTTCGAATATACAATCTTAGGATTCATTATGGGTTTGCTTAGTTTGTCACACGCTTCGAGTAGCCATTTTATTTACAAACTACGTGGAACATTTTCATTCGACTGATGTGAGGTCAGTTGCAAAATATGAAGAATAACCGACAGTTTTATTTGTAAACCTTCAAAAGAACTCATGATAACATCTGCTTTTAATTTCTTTGTTTTGACGTAATTGGAATATAACTGGCATAGAACCACGCTTCAGCACTATTTCTTTGATGCACACCTATACATACTTACTTCATTAACTCTTTACATTGAAACTTTATCTTCTGAAAGTTTTATTTAGTTTGAAGACACCTGCTGGTAATATAAGACACGATTAAGCGGATATTACGTAGTTTTACTGCTCGGTTCACGATATAAAGGTCTTGTTGCGCAACTTCCCATAAATATTCAAACGAAATATAAATCTTCAAACATTTCTACATGAGTTTAGCTGGTTGGTTATGGTTTGTGTTTTTGTTGATCATGCTATTTGCAACTTTTATTCTGCCTTTTAATTATTATTGTCTGACAGAATGAACAACGAAATTAGAGACGAATATAGTGATTGTATAACAAACTGCGAGTGACCCTTAAAGTAGCTATACCGCCAACAACAGCCAAATTTTACAACATATGTACACCGTTTCTAAACCTACTGACGACGAGGTATATATATATAACTTACATATTTTGAGAATCCAAACTCCGAAGAAATTTAATATAAACGGCTTTAACAAGCCAGGCTAAACCTCAAAACTGGAGGGTCGAATTCAGAGTTAACACATCATAATTCATTTTACGCATATGCAATAACGGGTATTTTAATAACACGTAAACCTGTACTTTTAATCGGCACATATACATATATATATGACCTGAACACCTGACAGAGTTTCGAAGTGTAATTTTGCCGTTATTTGGAGGGTTAGTTTCTTTAAAGTTTCTACACCAACATTACAGCAACATTACATCAACATTACACCAACATTACACCAACATTACAGCACACTAATATAATATAGGTATTTATAGGCTCATGTCTGGTACAGCATGAAGGCGTACTTGTCTGGAAACACTCTACATTGTGCCAAACAATGACCATATGTCACTCGTTATATTAAATAGGACTTTATTAGTGTCATCTTGCAAGTCATGTCAACACATCATGACATATATCTCTCTCCAGGAGACCTTAATCACACGTGATGACATAGAGCTTTCTTCAGGAGACCTTAATAACACATGATGACATAGAGCTCTCTCCAGGAGACGTTAATAACACATGATGACATAGAGCTTTCTCCAGGAGACCTTAATAACACATGATGACATATGGCTCTCTCCAGGAGACGTTAATAACACATGATGGCTTAGAGCTCTCTCCAGGAGACCTTAATAACACATGATGACATAGAGCTCTCTCCAGGAGACCTTAATAACACATGATGACGTAGAGCTCTCTCCAGGAGACCTTAATAACACATGATGGCATAGAGCTTTCTCCAGGAGACCTTAATAACACATGATGACATAGAGCTTTCTCCAGGAGACCTTAATAACACATGATGACATAGAGCTCTCTCCAGGAGACCTTAATAACACATGATGACATAGAGCTCTCTCCAGGAGACCTTAATAACACATGATGACATAGAGCTCCCTCAAGGAGACTTTAATAACGCAAAATGACATGGAATGGTCTTCGTGAGACCTAACATGCATCTACCTTCGGGAAACCTAAATAACATATCATGACATGGAACTGTCTCCGGGAGACCAAAATAACACAGCATGGCACGGAGCTCTCTTCTGGAGACTTAAATATTCCGTTTTCTGGCAATTATTTTTAAATTTTAAGACATAACTACCAAAGTTTGTAACAGCAGTAGTTAATAACAGTCGCAAAATCGTTTTGCATTCTCTTAGATCATCACAAATCCGACACATGATGATTGCAATGGCGATCTAGTGACGTCAATACTTTCCACAGTCGCGATTTTATTGGAAAACACAATTGATTTCTGTCAATTTAAAATACTTTATTTTTGAAAGCAGTATTAAAATTACTAAAGTCTCCATTGAAGACTTTTTAAACGTTTCAGCTTTCAAAAGTAAGTCTGAACGATAACCAGTTTTGAATATTGTCTACGCATACTTTCGTGGCGAAACCACGTGACTTTTTGATCGGTTTCACGGCAAACTATGTAAACAAAGCGCTCGATTCAGGTAGAGTTTTTCTTTATAACTTTTGTTAATAGTTGACGAAGTTTGCTGAAATAAAGCGCACATACCCTTACAATGAGAGTTCTTTCCTCTGCCGCAAACGGCAAGTTTGTTCATTCATTACTTTCTGAGATTAGCCCTCCCAAAATGTACACGCGGTCATAGATTTCTTTCGTTTCCAAGACTTTGGGAGGGCAGTAAAAAATCAAATTACCTTTTGCGTCGGAGGAAAGAGCTCCCTTTGTAGGTGTATGTGCACTTTAGTGGAATACAATTCGATAAATATTAAGAAAGTTATGAAGCGACTTACCTGATTCGAGCGTTTTGATTACATTTGTTGGCCGTGAAACCGATCAAAAGTCACGTGGTTTCTCCATCCTGGTCATACGTGGCGAAATTAGCGAATGTACCCATGGAACAGATACACCGGATGTCCACGAATAGAACCGTTACCCGATATGCATACACTGGCTGTCAACGAATAGAACCATTACCAGATATATACACGGGCTTTCAACGAATAGAACCATTACCAGATATATACACAGTCTGTCAACGAATGGAACCATTACCAGATATATACACTGACTGACAACGAAAATAACCATTACCATATATATACACTGGTTGTCAATAAATAGAACCATTACCCAACAATTACACAGGCTGTCAACGAATAGAACCATTACCGGATATATACACTGGCTGTCAACGAATAGAACCATTACCAGTTATATACACTAGCTTTCAGCGAATAGAACCATTACCAGACATACACCCTGGCGTCAATGAAAATAAAAATTACCAGATAGACATACTGGTTGTCCATAATAGAACCATTACCAGATAGACATACTGGCTGTCCATGAATAGAACCATTACCAGATATATACACTGTCTGTCAATGAATAGAACCATTACCAGATAGATACAACGGCTGTCAATGAATAAAACCATTACCAGACAGCCCTGGCTGTCAATGAATAGAAAAACTACCAGAGAGATACAGAAGCTGTCCATAAATACGTTTATATATCTGAACCAGATGTCTAAGCACGTATATGTTAAAGCTGTAACGAGTTTACGTAATTGTGATCTGGACTAAAAAGCTAAGTAACAGTGCATATGTTGAGATTGTGTTCTCTTTAGTCGATCTGAAACTGTAAATTACTTTTAGTCAAACCTGTTTTTAGAGATCACGTAAGGTTAAAAAGCAAACGGTGTCCGTCCTACTGGCAAATGTACGCAATATCCCGGCAAATGTACGCAATATCCCGTTTATTTATAATAAAAGCAAATGCTCATGGTGTTTTAAAATGTGAATTAAATTAAATGTCATTTTTAAAATTGTCTTAAAATATGATTTAAAATGCAATAATTTTTAAATATTTTAGTAAAATTTGCGACATATGATATGCATATGCAGAGAATGTGTCATTAATAATGCCAGTCTAACAGTGTAACATGTCACAGTAATTATTAACGTGTAAATTTAGCATTCTCGTCCATACTCTCGTCT
Source organism: Cyrtodaria siliqua (assembly GCA_037043455.1). Lineage (NCBI taxonomy): Eukaryota > Metazoa > Mollusca > Bivalvia > Adapedonta > Hiatellidae > Cyrtodaria > Cyrtodaria siliqua. The sequence goes on from JAWPHD010011318.1 coordinate 63,217, forward strand.
CATTATAATATTAATTATATTCTCACCTACAATGGCACATACCTTCACATGATGTCGGCCATAATGTGCTAAATACCACTTCTATTCATTTCACTGTTAAAAACCTGTAAAACACATATTGGGAAATATAAAGGGAATGTAGCGACACAGCCAAACAAGCTCTATTATTGAGAGTTCTGAAACACTTGGGAAAAGTTGAAGAATTATCAAAATCAGATGATAAACAAAAAATATTTGGCCATTTGAAGTTGTTCTGAAACGGATATGGAGCCTCCATTTTGAGAATTGTGACGTCAAAGTTCCAAATTACCATATTTGGAATATAGATATGTATCATTTAAAGCAAAGCAAATCTCTGCAAATGAATGCAAAATCCTTTACTGGTCATATAAAGCATTAAGTATAGTAAGTATGCCATTAAGTATACATATTTTCATACAGTTGCTGTCATTCTTTCCCTATAAATCGATAAATAATCTTTTTATATGATTATTTATAACTATGATGTCATAGCTCCCAAAATGGCGGCTTCCATATCCGTTTCAACAGAACCTTCAAATGACCATATCTTCTCTGTTTATCATCCGATTTTGATAATCCTTTCACCCTTTTAAAAGTTCTTCAGAAGTCTCAATAATAACGATTGTTTGGCTGTGTCATTACATTCGCTTTTAACGTATCATTAAACCAAACATTTCTGCCATTAAATGCCAACAAGAAAAAAATAGAGAGAGGGAGGGGTGGGGGACTGGAAGGGGGGCGGGGGGGCGGTGTGTGGGGGGGGGGGGGCTGGGGAGGGGGCGGCTATAACAGTCAAAATTATGATTAGCTGCATTTCAAATTATCAATTACATGTTTAAAATATAATTAAGCAAACAAACAGCAGGAAACTGCACCAAGATATGTTTACAAAAATACTCAGACACACGCCATACCAAGTTAAAACAGACTAATGAATTATACCTGATCAATGTATAAAAGAGCAACAGTCGGCAAGATCCAATTCCCACCAACTTCCAAGAATCTATACAAGTAAATTTTCCTTTTTCGCTTTCAACACTTATTTCGCTCAATTTTTACCGAAGGAAGCAGTAATGGAAAGGGCAACACTAAAATGGTCATGAGCGAGAAGCGGTCCAGAGAAAATTACGTCTGCTCCTGTCTCGCACTTGACACCTGTTCTGCTATATTTGTTTCCACCTACTTACTAGTACCACAGCCAGTTTGTCTGTAGGTCAAGTGGACTTTTACTGAAGAGGTAATCAAGACAACGGGAACCGACTTAAAACGGTCATGAGCCAAAGACTGTTGCTGCTGGAAAATGATCGAAGATAAATAAACGCTTATATGCACAGTCTGCGATATAAGTGATGGTTTTTGGAAGCGTATCACAAGTATGTCGATGCTTTAATAATGTAGAACTTAATAACAAAAGGAATGAAAAGAAAACGCCCTTCATGTGCTTATTGTATGGTCAGTTATGGTCAGTAGTTTACTGGAGTAAGGGTAATATTTATGTGAACGAGTACTTGGCAACCTTTTTATTAAGTTATGGTACAGTTGTTTTCGCCAAACCATTGGTGTCCTGATCAGACCCAATGTGCCCTACTTGCCTCGCCCTGGCACGTGCACATGCTACTATCATGACTGTATTTAGATATCACGTGTCACGTTTCTACATCCTTCTGTGACGTGTTCAAAGTCTTGTTAACGATTTTGGCATTTTATATAGTTTTATCAAATGTCAGAATCATTATATAGGCTTTGCGATTGGCATTTTATATAGTTCTATTAAATGTCAAGAATCATTATAAAGGCTTTGCGATTGGCATTTTATATAGTTTATAAAATGTCAAAATCATTTGAATACGTCACAGCAGACTCGGATTACTACATGCGCCGATCCAGGATTTTAATTGAATGTTGTTTAACGGCTCATCAACACAGTATAGGTTATTTAGAGCCGCCCCAGAGAGAGGGGAAGGATACATAGGAATCCGGGAACCTGCCCTACTCTTATTATCGAATAGATTCCTATGGTTCTTTAACGTGCTCGGAGGATAGACCGATACACGGGACCGCCCGGTTTACGTCTCCATCCGACGGACGGGGCTAAGGGAAAGTGTCTTGCCCAAGAACACACCGACGGAACTCAGTGGCACCACGGAGGATTGAACCCGGGGCCTCCGGGTACATTGAATTGAGTTTTACGGCGGATGAACAAGTAACAGGTTATTTAGAAATACCCAGAGAGAGAGCGGAAGGTACATAGGAATCCGGGAACCTGCCGAAGGATACATAGGAATCCGGGAACCTGCTTTTACTGTCAAACAGATTCCTAAGGTTCTTTAACGTCATCGGAGCATATACACAGGACCGTCCGGTTTACGTCCCCATTTCACGAACATGGCTACAGGAAATTCTCTTGCCCAAGAAAACATCGAAACACGAAACCCAGTGTCACCGGGGAGGTAATAACAGTTCACCGTCGTGTCCATTTGAGACTAGGCGATGGGGTCCAGCCTTTAACAAATCAGCTGACAACCATTCAAAACCCCCGTCTCCGTAAAGACGCTGCGTCTAAAACGTTCTCGCCTCTCACCGCTGCGGGTTTGAATCCCAGGGGGAACCCGACTTGTCAAGTTAGAAAAGTGTTGATTCTTACGGATGGCGGGAGGTATACAGTACTGGTTCTACCAAGGAAAATGGGGTGGTCTGTCTCTACTACAAAAAATTGACCGTTATATAAATTATGGCTAACGTGTGCTAAAAATGACGTACAAAAACATTTAAACACTATGTTAATGGAACCATTCACCATTACCATAATGCTCCATGCAAACCAAGGCTAGGACATAATTGTAAGATGCAAAAATGTACAACTCCTAAAAACAACGTTTCCATTTTCAAACACGTGTCCTCTTCAAAGACGTCTATTGCAGAAAAAGGTTTTTGATAATTTTTCAAATATTTGTAGGCATAATTAAATGATACAATAGCGGGATGGACACCTTCCCTAGTCTCAAATTCTGGACTGGCGTGGCCCGGTGGACTGTCATCCTGAGAACTCGGGTTGAAGTCGGTTTCAAGCCACACCACTGACATTCTTCGGTGTTTTCTCGAGCAAGACATATTAATTTAATAGCTACGTTCGTCAAATGGGGAAGTAAATAGTGCGATCCCGTTATATATATATTTATTTATTTTGTATCACAATTTACAATTTGACAATTTTGTTTTCATTTGCCTCACCGTTTGAAGACTTGATATTTCAAACTAGTGGTCAACTAACACGTCACATGCCAATCTGCATAGACAGTGCAATTAGGTCATCCTTAACAAATAATTTCGTTTGCTGCAACCATACCCATCATGTAAGGAGTGGATAGACATGTGTTTATATATATCTCGTCCGTCGGATGGGGACGTAAACCGGGCGGTCCCGTGTATCGGTCTATCCTCCGAGCACGTTAAAGAACCATAGAAATCTATTCGATAATAAGAGAAGGGCAGGTTCCTGGATTCCTATGTATCCTTCCCCTCTCTCTGGGGCGGCTCTAAGTAACCTAGACTGTGTTGATGAGCCGTTAAACAACATTCAATTCAATTCAATTCAATTCAATTCATATCCTGTTGTTACATATAGAACTCCATAGATATAGAGGATCTTAAACGAGTTCCCATTTCATATAAGATTTATGAAACTCGTTATGAATTATTTTTAATTTTAACTTGCCAAAAGGCTCGTTAAAATTAAAATAATTCATAACTCGTTTCATAAATCTTATATGGAATGGGAACGAGTTTAAGATCCTTTTTATCACATAACATTGCAATCAAGTTAGTAAAAATTAATTCAGATGGACATAGAACCGCTACGACGTCAGACACACTTTAGCGCCAAAACGTCATAAAATATATGACGTCGTAACGTCGCGTCTCACACATAACGTCGTTGGTTATAAAAGAGTTCGTGACCTACCTCTTTACAAAATAGCAGTTTACGCCAACTTTTTAACAAACCAACAACAATGTTTTGTATAACGTGCATTATTTTTATAAGCTGTCACAAATAATAAGTTTATGACTCAGATCTGGGTGAATTTGTAATAAATAAAATAGTTTCAGTTAATAAACTTGCGTAGTGTTACAGGTTTAACTCAACCAATCAAAATCGTTCCAGGTTGTTTTACATGTGTGTCATACAATAGAATAGTAAATGGATGTTCAACACTGCTAACAAGGAACGTTATGTGATAAAACTATATATTATATATATAAATAAATATATATATATAAATATGGATTACCATATTGCAATATCGGGTTGTTCGTAATTGTTCTAAAAATAACTGCCTGTCAGGCATACATTGATATAAACGACACATGGGATTTCTTACAGCAGCACGACCGCATTGAACGACTGGGATTTCTTATAGCAGCACGACCGCATTGAACGAATAGTATGTTAACGACACATACTGGGATTTCTTATAGCAGCACGACCGCACTGAACGCATAGTATATAAACGACACATACTGGGATTTCTTACAGCTTTGCACGACCGCATTGGACGAATAGTATATAAACGACACATACTGGGATTTCTTACAGCAGCACGACCGCATTGGACGAATAGTATATAAACGACACATACTGGGATCACGACCTCATTGAACGATTGGGGTTTCTTATACCAGCACGACCGCATTGGACGAATAGTATATAAACGACACATACTGGGATTTCTTACAGCAGCACGACCGCATTAAACGAACAGTATATAAACGACACATACTGGGATTTCTTACAGCAGCACGACCGCATTAAACGAACAATATATAAACGACACATACAGGGATTTCTTATACCAGCACGACTGCATTGAACGACTAGTATATAAACGACACAAACTGGGATTTCTTACAGCAGCACGACCGCAATAAACGAACAGTATATAAACGACACATACTGGGATTTCTTACAGCAGCACGACCGCAATAAACGAACAGTATATAAACGACACATACTGTGATTTCTTATAGCAGCACGACCGCATTAAACGAATAGTGCACTAAAAGGTGATACACGTGTTTTTGATGTCTTGGAAAAATTATTCTGTGACATTTAAGTATAGATACTTGATATAAAGCTCTACTGAGTAGGTTGATCAAGGGTAGAAAGGCTGTGTCATTATAATCCTGGAGCATCACTAGACATTGAAGGCGTCTCGAACATTCAAAGGGATACATGGCAATCTTCAAGCATTGAAATTAGCAGCTAGACTTAATTATACAGTATCGTTTACTTTTGACGTTAAACCTGCTTGCATATCATTAAATAGAATTCTTAGTTTTCATTGTTTCGTCTTATTCCACCAAATCTTTAAATATATTATTGGAGTAATATAATCAACAGTTAATAATATACAAAAACAATTGGCTTTTAAGTTTATACTAGTCTTATAATTGATAGTAATGATTGAACAAATGCAAGTTATGTAGAAAAAAACGAGTCGCTGTGAGTTTTTAAAAACTCACGATTGCTGTTTGTCTCTTTAAAGTTCGAGAAAAGAAATATGAACTATATTTGCTCGAAAGGGCGCGTTGAAGGCAACATCTCTGCTAAAGCTAACATCCACCTTTACCGTTGAAAGTAATAACGCTAACGTTACAGGTAACTATTATTTTACCTAAATCACGAACATAATTTGTTATTACGTCTGTGCCTAAATCAATCATACGCGTTTTTCATTGAGCCGTAGATGTTCAAATCGATCTGTCATATTTAATGTTACAATAAGAAAAGTTGTTCACCACTCTTTTTAAATATACTAATTGTTTGTTTATTTGCTTGAATGGTGATTTACGTCATTTTCAACACATGCAAGGTTATATATGACGGTCGATTTTATTTTGTGGTGGAGGCAGACCACCTACTTTTCATGGGTAGAACCAGTACTGTACACCTCCCACCATCCGTAATAATCGACACTTCCTCACTTACAAGTCGAGCTCCCAGTGGAATTCGGAATATACTTATTGTCAGTTGTCTGTAATAAACGCTGGAGATTTGTTTAAATTCATATTGCTTAGGCGAACATTAAGTGTTTACGCGACTTGGATTTACTTATATCCATGTATGTATAACATAGCGCGGATTAGCATCACAAAGAGAGGATTATTACTCCAAGGGTTACCAACAGTTTATACGCTACAAATCCCTTCTTTATAAACTTTAAATGTATCTAAGTGTTATAGAAATGTTATATTATATATGTCATGTTTATAACCTGGTGATAGCGGAGAAACCTGGGGCACCCCATCTCGTTGCTTTTATAACACACTTACACCCTTTAAAAGGCGTTCATAGATAGCTTGTGTATGTATTCCTAAGGGTTATAGCACTACGTGAGTAAATAAGTAGCTATTAAGTTAAGTTCAGCGTTTTTTTTAAATTGGAATTTTAACAAAAAAGAAACCCAAATATTGCGACCGTAGGGAGTGATTTTACTAAATAAATACTAACTTACTTAGTAGTTAACCAAATTTTTCAAAATTTAGTGACCGATAGCGTTCATATGCAAATGTACATTCCCACGAGCGCAGTGTACCATTGTAGTTTTACGTATGCGCAGTGCACCTTGCACATTTAAAACAATACTGATAGTACTTAATACAGTAGAGACATAATCTGAGTTTTAATGAAATAAGTTTATACAAAATTTGAAGATGTAGTTGATCGGATTGGATTACTTTGATTAACACTAATACATATAAGTTGGGTTTCCTGATGATTATATGATTTTATCATGCAGATGTGCACTTTTCTGCCCAATAAAGGGGTGACCTATTAAATTTTGCTTTATTTGCCTATGACCAATAGAGCAAATCAATGCGGAATCCCTCGGCGTTTATTGTACGTAACGTTATATGACGTCATGCACGTAACGTTGCCTGACGTCATAAAAAAACAAACAAAAAACAACATGGCGGCGTCCTCGATAAGCGTAACATTCGGAGAAATAGGTAATAATAGTAATTCATACAGAAAATGTGGATAATCTACATGATAAATAGAATATTATGTCAGTGCCTTTTACTGTCAAGTTTATTAGGCTCGGCACGAAAACGAAGAATGGCTCGGCAGAGCCTCACCATTTTTCGTTTTCTAAGCCTCGCCTAATAAACTTGATAGTAAAAGGCACTGACATAATATTCTCTATACATATAGTGTGTTGATGAGTCATTCAGTTCGTTCTCAAGTGTCTATTTTTACGGATGGCCGACGTACATACAGTACTGGTTCCACGCAGACAAAAGTGGGTGCTCTGCCTCCATCATGAAGGTATCGACCGTCATTTATATCCTAAAATGTGCTGAAAATGACCTAAACACCATTCATCCAACCTAATCAATTTGTTTTCAATAAACATAAGAGAGACCCTGACAAAGTACATATAAACCCAAAATATTACAGCAAAAACTAAAATTTCTAAAGTTGACCCATATGTACATTTATATACTCACTTCTTATTTTATACATGTTATACATCTCTGCTTGCTTTGTTACAGAAATAATGCTATCATTACATCTTATGATATAAAACCACTTTTAGATGTAGTAATGGTAAAGTACATGACAATAATGACTTCACTTATTCATTTTACGAGGGGAAAATGAAGATCTGATCTATCAGATGAAAATGATGACGTCAATAGCTGATATCAGACGAATTTTTATGTGTTTTAAACTGAAAAATACACGTGAACTATTGTAGGATACAATGGTTATAAATGGATACTGCATCGCAATGAAATCCTATACCTCTATAACTTGGCGAGCTTAGCTGCCAAATATATCTTCATAGATCGTTGGCTGTCCTAGTGTGATCTTGCTAATTCGTATAACATTACTTTTATGCCTGCGATTCAATTTTAATGATTTCGCGGGAAAAAACGGTATCTATAAACGGCCATGTTTTTTTTTTATAATTATCACAGGGAGAATAATAGTTCTGACAGCGTTATTTTCATGGGAAAATAAGAGTTCTCACACATTCTTATCCCGGAGAGAGTTAACGGGCGCACACATAACATTTCATTTACTGCCACAATCATGCTTTAATAGAAATAGCTTTACATAATACAAAATTAGGTATAAAATGTCGAACAGAAAATGTAGCATTCACTGAATGCAGCTAACCAAAACACGTTTGCGAAAAAAACACACTATGACATGGAAAGGTAGAATCATACGAATCCACAAACATAAAAGGGTTGACAATTTGGGTACATTATGGGTACAGTTTGGGTACAGCCTCGGAACTGTCAGCGGCAAAAAGGCCGCTTGGGGTTTGAACCAGGTTCTAGGGTGCAACTAACCTCACTCTTACCCTATTGTCATCCCAATTAAACGGGACGGTGTAAGTAAAGAAATCATCGACGGGCTATAGCCTGTAATAGATTAGGCAGCATTAGAAGGCAATACAACTCAAAGATGATCATGTATATATGAATCGAAACACCAACAAGATATTAGAAAGCCACGAAGCAAGAACGTTTTAAAGTGAACAAATGTGTTTCTCGTTATATCATATTGCCACTTTATAAAGAGATTCAAGTCCGGAAGAGTAAATACGCTGCGTCTAAAACTGTCACGCCTCTGAGGGTTCAAATCCCACTGGGAGCTCGACTTGTCAAGTGAGAGAGTGATTCTTACGGATGGCGGTATACAATACTATTTCTACCCAGGAAAGTGGGGTTTGTCTACCCCAACCATAAAACATCGACCTTCATATATTGACTAACATGTGCTAAATTGACTAATAGTTTCAGTATTAGTCACATATGTCTCGTATAATAGTATTCTTCAATTATACGTAATCCTTTGCGCATCAACGTACTTCTAATGGAATCTGTTAATATAGTTCAACTTTAACTCTAGAAATAAAATCATAACTGACATCTCCCATCAGAACATCTCGCAATATTTCCTGTTTGTTGAATAAGTAGTTTACAGGTGTATAATATAGAATTGCGTATCTATTATCTCTAGTTGTTGCTAAGATCTGTAGTTGTTGCTAAGATCTGTAGTTGTTGCTAAGACCTCTAGTTCTTGCAGCTCATATTAACTTCAACTGTTATTTCTGGCAATGCATTATGCTACTTATCCGGGCTACACATTAACGTCATTTCAAAATGGCAAATGATTATGCTAGTAAACGTATCAAACATATTCATGGAGAGGATATAATAATATGGTTTTTGGTTTTATATTTCAAAAGCACGCTTTATCCAAGTTTCACGAGAATAAGGAAATGAAAAGATATTTTTCGAAGTTGTGTAATCGTTGGGTCTTTTGTACATGTCACTTATCGAGATATGTGTGTGCTTGTAGGTGCAACTGGCCGTTAGGGGCGGTTGGGGGAAGGGGGATTCTCCCATTCCCTTCTTATATGCCCATGTATTATTAAAGACATGATTGTACAGCGTGTACACTTGATTTAACAAGCCATCGTGGTGAATGTTGCACGCCGATATGTTCCCTTGATTTAACAAGCCCTCGTGGTGAATGTTTTACCCAGCCCTCGTGGTGAATGTTTTACCCTGATACGTTCCCTTGGTGAATGTTCCACGCTGCCATGTTCACTTGATGTAAACGCGCTTGTGCTCTTGTGGTAAATGTTTTACGCTGACAGTTTCGTCAATATTGCAAAGTAGAACTGTTTTGATTTTATCCTTACAAGCACGAACGCAATTAGTTTCAAGTATGTGCTCTTGGTTTTAGCACCAACCGATACTTAGTCTACTGCATTAAATCGTTGGTATTTCACTTCAGTAATGATGGCATATCAATAACATATCAATTATATTGTGTGTTCATCAATCAGACTAAGAATGACGTCCATGAATAAATTCAATAACGATTTGTCTACCTGTAGATTGTATTGATATAGCCTGAGTTTATGTTACTGCTGGCGTTGCTGTTGTTTCTGTTGGACTCTCAGAACACTATTATTATCTCCCTTGAATACTCATGCCCTACAGATGAAGAAGGTAGATAAAAAAAGTCCGCTTTTCTACATTTTAGGTGTAACACGCCCATTGATTGTTGCACTGAGTTGTGTGTGAATTAAAATTTAAATGCCATGTTGTCATTCATATCTAGACCCAAATTAAAAATGAATAACTTACATTCTCATCACAAATGACACATATGCTGCAAAAAAATCCACAGAAAAATGGGGGTCATATATCTTCTAAGAAAGAACTTGTCTCATGAATGAATGCTCCCTTTAAAAAAATAAACACTGAGATGCATAATATTGTATAACTGAGATAACTTAATATTGTATTCATACACTCATTTCCATATAAGCAAAATAAATTAAAAACTCAAAATTTTAACATGGCAATGCTTGAAAAATGTAACAACTAGATCAACAATGTGATATAAACCAAAAATAGCACTTTAAATTAGTGAAAATGCCTTTTTTTACTAAAAGAAATGAGAATTATTTATTGACGCCATTATGCGACTACCCAGGCCGACACTTCCTGTGTTGCACTACCCCAGGCCGACACTTCCTGTGTTGCAATGGGTGTGCTACACCTTTACACTACCACAGGCCGACACTTCCTGTGTTGCAATGGGTGTGCTACACCTTTACAGGATACGTTGATTTATTTTACCAGGTTCTAATTCTACAGCATTTAAGGAAGAGACAAATCATAGAAAAAGTCATGTTGATATAAGATTTCTAGCTAAGTCTGCCTCATTGGGTCATGAAATTTAAATTTATAATTTATATTGTATATTATATTATATATTAAAATATATTAAATTAAAAAAAAATCAACCTGGTAAATATTTGTTAATTGTTTTAAATTGCAGATATTGAATCAATGAATAATTTTAGCATAACTACTCGTACCTGTTGAAAATTCTTGTTTATCTCTATGCCACGAACAAAAACATTACAATGGGACCTTATGGAAAATCAATGGTGGTGTGAGACGTGTATCAATGGTGGTGTGAGACGTGTATTTTTTCTGTCGTACTTGTCGTTGTTGTCGTCGTCGTCTTTTTTTATTCTTTTTTTTTGTGTGTGCTGTTGAAACTAAAGGATAATTGCGATGTCGGTGAGTGACAGATGATATTTGCGATGTCGGTGAGTGACAGATGATAATTGCAATGTCGGTGAGTGATAGATGATAATTGTGATGTCGGTGAGTGACAGATGATACTTTTGGGTAATGGTAAGGGGTTAAAGGGACACACGGCAATCTTTATTTTTAAAAAAACTCACGGCGTCCCGCTAGTTTTTCTGCATAACTTCCATTTGTTCAGTCATTAATATTAATTATAAGAATAGTTTTAAGCAATTTGTTTTTACATATTAATAATTTTTAATATATTAAAACTTATAGTATAAGAAGACGAAATAATGAATACTTCAAATTTTATAGATTTAAATTTAACCGGGGTAAAAGTAAAAATGATACTGGATATATAAATCGAGACAACTATTTCAAACTCTTCAAGATTGCCGTGTGTCCCTTCAAATTGTATATATAAGTATACATATTAATGTACAACATATGGTATATATAAGTATACATATTAATGTACAATAGATGGTATATATAGAGGATATTTGTTGTTTTGGAGTGAATAACAGATTTTGTTTCATCGAGAAGTGTGAAGACTTTTTTTTTACGAATGCGAATCATGAGTGAAAATATTGAAGTTTGATCACTTCTATCACTTCGAGATGAAATAAAATCTGTTAATCACGACAAAACAACAAATTTCATTTTATTTTATGCTTTATAATCAAAGTGTAAGTGCAGTATGCAGAAAAATAAATAAAAAATGGACGACTTCATTGGCTTAGTATGAAAATATTGCTGTTTCAAATTCCCCATAACTTCTAAAAAATTACCAACTGACATTTTTCACTGTAAATGACAACAATTCTGAAATACTCTATTAATGTACAATGGAGTATATCACTGTCACTTAGGCAGACTGGTTTAACTGTCTGATGATGATCAATCCAATTGGCCTACGGGCTATTTTAGAAACGTCAGTCGTCTCGTAACCCAGTTTTTTTTCATTGACGTCATCACTACAATTATTCTATTTTCAACAATGCCAGGGAGAACAATTAAGGACACATTTCCCAACGCTACTTGGTCATTGAAAAAGCATGGGAAGCTTGAATATTTACAGCCAGCACGCTTCATGGCTGATCAACTGAGGTATATAAAGTGAGGCCCGCTTTTAGTTTTTTATTTGTATAGCATTGCTATATTGAGGGTAAGAATAGCTTAACAACACTTTGTAATTTACTTTAATGAAGAATTATATGTTCATAATTTAGCTTTTGAATACAAAACTTATCTGATATGTCTTAACTGTTTTAGTCCAAAATCAGAGCACAACACAAGAAACATAGAACATTCTTTAATGTGTTATTATGTGTATTGGTCACACATGCTTAATTGGGTGGGCCTCATAAACTGGAAAAAAAAATGGATATCACACTTTGCTCATGAAATTGTATGGTTAACAGTGATTAACAGTTATCTATAGAAATTCTCTCTCTCCACCCCCACCTCCCCACCCCACAAAATGAATATCACACTTTGCTCATGAAATTGTATGGCTAACAGTGATTTACAGTTACCTATAGAAATTCTCTCTCTCCCCCCCCCCCCCCCCTACCCCCCTCCCCACCACCCCCACCCACCAAAATGAATATCACACTTTGCTCATGAAATTGTATGGCTAACAGTGATTTACAGTTACCTATAGAAATTCTCTCTCTCTCCAACACCCCCCCCTCTCCCCACACCCCCACCCCACAAAATGAATATCACACTTTGCTCATGAAATTGTATGACTAACAGTGATTTACAGTTACCTATAGAAATTCTCTCTCTCCACCCCCCCACCCCCCTCCCCACCACCCCCACCCACCAAAATGAATATCACACTTTGCTCATGAAATTGTATGGCTAACAGTGATTTACAGTTACCTATAGAAATTCTCTCTCTCCAATCCCCCCCCCCCCCTCTCCCCCAACCCCCACCCCACAAAATGAATATCACACTTTGCTCATGAAATTGTATGGCTAACAGTGATTTACAGTTACCTATAGAAATTCTCTCCCCCCCATCCAACCCCCCCCCCCCCCCCCCCCCCCCCCCCCCCCCCACCCCACCACCACCCAAATACAATAGGCTCGAAATATGTCCTTTTAACATGTCGCCAGTTGTCAACCAATACTATACCTCCGACAAACAATAGCACGTGCAACAGTATAATAAAGCACGTGCAGCTGTATTATAATATAACCTATTGTCAATATACTCCGACATCAACAATAGGGCGGATAGATCGTACTGGCGATATGTTAATTACCAGACAAGAGTGATGCCGCACATGAAGTATGAAATATGAAGCTAAATCTCATATTTAAAAGTCTGGGTTTTCTATTCCGTGAGAATGCCAACGATTTACATGCATTTATCTCATTCTTCTATCGCCCCGAAACATAAAATCACGATTTTAAATCGATTTACCTAAACATCGGTCATTTTTATATAATGAAAAAATCGACGTGCACCAAGCTTGAAAATAGCTCATCCGAAAATAAATCAAACAAAATTGCTATGTTGAAATAAAATTCAAATTTACCCATACGAAATTTCGTTGCAAGAAAATGAGAAAAAGAGTATACATTTTGAAACCTTATATGGAGGCGTTAGAAGTTCCGTTTAGTATATTGAATTGAATTGAATGTTGTTTAACGGCTCATCAACACAGTATAGGTTATTTAGAGCCGCCCCAGAGAGAGGGGAAGGATACATAGGAATCCGGGAACCTGCCCTACTCTTATTATCGAATAGATTCCTATAGTTCTTTAACGTGCTCGGAGGATAGACCTATACACGGGACCGCCCGGTTTACGTCCCCATCCGACGGACGGGGCTAAGGGAAAGTGTCTTGCCCAAGAACACACCGACGGAACTCAGTGGCACCACGGAGGATTGAACCCGGGGCCTCCGGTTACAAATCTTCTAACGCCTCCATATAAGGTTTAGTATATTGAAAGGGAAAATAAATGCATAATCAAAAAAGTGCATATATAGACATAATTCCACGTAATATTCCAGATATATATATATCTGTATTTTTTGTACAAAAAAGGGGCTACAACTAATTACAGAAAGGACAACTCTGTCATGTAGCAGACCTTTTAAACAAAGTATACTTTGTTACACGAAATTCATAAATGTTGAATTTTCGCTTGAAAAAGTGGTCATTTCAGTGTTGTGTTTAATGTTAAGAGATTGCAACACTTAAAGCCTAAGTTTGCTCACCTGCTTGAGCCAAATGCACATTCTGTCGATAATGAAACTTTAAAGGGGTAACCATTGGTGTGTTCGGTGCTGTTTAAAAGGACAGGTCTAATGTCGCCCTGTACCTGGTGTGTTCGGTGCTGTTTAAAGGACGTACCATTCGATTAGCAGTAGCATATTAAACATACAATATAAAGCGGAAATACCCATTATGCGTTTCTATTTCTTTTATAATACAACTTACAAAACCCTTTCTGAAGCACTAGGTCACGAAGGAGGCTGAAAGAATAGGACTGTATTTTTAAAGATAAATAAGAGAAAAGTATGAACCAGACAGTGCTAAAAGAAACTCACCTTTCAAGCGCTTTTTGCTCATTATAAAGCTTTATAGTCACGGTACAAACATAAAGCAAATATTCAACAAATTATCTGTGCAAATTGAATTTCATTGTAATAAGAGGATATATTTTTTATTACTTTTGAACTTTAATATAGAACTGCGAAGTAAGAAATTACAAACAAAATATATTTATATATATACAAGTATGTCGACGACTAGCGGTGCTGTCGGTTATAGGCCTAATGCAAAATATGAAATATGTTCGGGTTTTCCACATTCCATATTGTGAAATATTCCATACTTTACCGAGTATAGACTCTGCATAGCAGCCATAAAAGAACAAAGGAAAACCATTAGAGCTATGGTACAATAATCATTATTGCATATGCATTTACAAGCTCCGTTTAAAAGCACTAATTTAAAATGCGTATTAGATGTGTGTATAGGATAGAAGCTATGAAGAGAAACCTTCACCCGTAAGAAACCGAAAGGGAGCGAGCGTAGCGACCTACCGCGGTTTCTTAATGGTGAAGATTTCTCTTCATAGCGTCTATCCGGCTTAGTGCTTACCATAGGTTTTATTGATAGTCTCTATATAGGTCACGCTCTAAACCATTAAGAGCGATAGTAGAGAAATCTTCATAAATAACTGGTGCAAGTATTTGAAAATATGAGACAAATGATTGGTTGAAAACTTTGGGAAATATGCACTAGTTTATTCGCGCATAAATATTGCGTTCCTAAAGTCGCGCAATATTAATAGGCGAAGAACTCGTCCATACCCCAATGCAAATATAATAACCTATACATTTGGCATTTTATTACATTTTGATCGATGAAAGATCGGGATTTCTCAGTGAAGGAATATTTGATATCGTTAAATAGTAATAACTATCTCGGTGAAACTGAAATAACTAACTGTGCACTTCTTTCTCTCTTTTTTTTACGACTACGCAAGCCCGAGGTTTTGACCTTGACCGTGATACGTGACCACAAATCAACATTTGAATTTTGCACTTCTCGTCAATATCCAATACTATAGTTTCATCATGATTCATTGAAGCATTGTCATTCGATATTTCATAGCTTTAAGCAACATTGTCCATGTCTAAATTCATTTGTTTTTGTCTGAACTGCCGAAAACACGCTGAACGATTTTTTACACATTATGATTGAAGCGATTGCCTATGCGAATCATCGATCTTAATCCTAACGTTAAACATGTATTGAATATATTTTGTTGTTTTAAAAGAAATAATTTATGAAAAAATACAGTACACATTTATATGCTTATATATAAAGTTTGTTGCCTTAAAAGCGATAAATTTGAAGTTTTTATATTGTATAGTGCCAGGCGATTTACTATCGCGTATGAATACTTTTTACGATTTGCCTTAAAGGAAATCGTAACACGATATTCATACTGTGCCATCATCGTCTTTTTCAAAATGGCGACACCCAATTATAGTTGAACCCCATCTAGCGACAAGTTTGAGATAGTGTTGTTAAGTACAAGTTTCGATTATTTCTATGCTGGTTTCCCGCAATACAATATCGGTATAAAGCAGCGTATCGTTTAAAATTGTTTTCAAATGAAGTATTGTAAGCCAATCAATCAGTTGCTCGCGTTGACCGACGCCACGCAGTTTAAGCGCATGCGTGCCATGCATAACAAAAAGAAAATGATTATTTAAAGCGATATCTGTAATTTAAAACACTAGTTGTGATGTTGAAAATAAAAACGATTTACTTCTGGTCCTGCTCAATATAATAACATAAAATTGACGTACCGATACAAAAATCCGCGGTTGCCGAGAGTTTAGAATAGTTAGAATAGCTGCCATAAGTGCACAGTTTGCTTTCAATGCACGATAGCAAGGGTTCGATTCCCGGTGCAATCGAAACAATATTTCTTGCCATTTTTTTAAAAATAAATAAATAAACAAATAAAATTAAAGTAGGCCGGTATTGATTTGTTTTAAATCAGTTCAGTACTAGGACAATTGCTCTTTAGTGGATTTGTTCGTTTTCAAAGTAGCGTTCATTGTCATATAAATGATCAAAACGTTTTTATTGCAATAAACAGTTTTGGGTCGTGGAGGTTTGTGCGTGTGTGTGTGTGTGTGTGGCTCACCACGTCGAACATTAAACTTGTATATGTTTCTACGTTTCTCAAATTATTCAGATTTTCTTTTCTATTTCCGTGGGGAGGGAGGGGAATGAGTTGGGGGTGGGGCGCAACATGGCTTCTCGTTTTGAATAGATTGGCAATGACTTTAAATGATCCAGGAACACAAGGTCTACTTATTGGGATCTTGGGAAGAAAATAAATATTTTTGGGGGATCTGGAGATCAATGGTCATTTCTTAAGGGGAATCAGGGAACATAGACCCCTACTGGGACGTATATAGCTGAAAATAGGGTAACCGACGACATACTTCATCATTTTGTTTGATTCAAATAAAAGAAAGTGTACGAGAAGTATTTCTGATAACGATCTAAGACATGTATTAGTGTGCTATTCTTCTACGCTGAATGCTTTCATTTACCAAAAAATCATAATATCGATACGCAGAGTTGCACAACCGCAGTATATTTCCCGATGGAGGCTAAAATATAATGGGTATTTGAAATTTGAAATGAAATAAGATAAACACCTCCCTCGGGAAATTAACTGGCATTTTAAAATTAGAGTTCATTAAGTTTTGTATTGTATGTTTTTTGAAATAAAACGACAATACATGTGATAGCTAAAGAAATATCGTCTTGCTAAATTACGACAAAACTGTGACAACTAAATAAAGGAATTGCCCAAGCAGTGCGAATATTGTATTTGGGACGCTCCACTGCTTTTTGGGAGAGTTTAAAACATGTCGTTAATGGGCAGTGTTCTGCGACAATGTTTTGGAAGATCCTGCGTAGGCTATGTATTTATGTGTTTTGGAAAAGCGTAGTAACATGTTGTTATGTTCAAACCGTAGTCAGTATCGCCATCGGCAGTTGTTTAGAAGACCGTAGTCATGGTTTAAGAAGACGCGTGTCACTGTAGTTATGAGCAGTTGTTTTATTAAAAGACCGTAGTCATGTATTTTTGGGCAGTATTTTAGAAGACCGTTACGTCGTTATGGGCAGACCGTAGTTATTTTGTTATGGGCAGACTTAGTTATGTCTTTATGGGCATATCGTAGGTTATATCGTTATGGCAGACCGCAGTTATGTTGTTATGGCAGATCGTAGTTATGTCGATATGGGCAGACCCGTAGTTGCGTTGTTACTGGGCAGACCAATAGTTATGCCGTTATAGGCACACCGTAGTTATGTCGTTATTGGGCAGAACGCAGTTATGTTGTTATGGCAGATCGAAGTTATGTCGATATGGGCAGACCGTAGTTGCGTTGTTATGGACAGACCGTAGTTATGTTCGTTATAGGCACACGTAGTTATGTCGTTATTGGCAGGCCGCAGTTATGTTGTTATGGCAGATCGTAGTTATGTCGATATGGTTGGATACTAAAGTAGTGGCCTAGTTGCACTCTCTCATTACTGCGTATTGATAATGTTTTAGCGTTTTACAGCCTACAGAAATACTTCCAACCTGATATTAAGAAATCGTTATACGCTCATTATGAACAATACATCATTGTCTGTAGTAGCCTATACGTCCGAACACCGTTATTTCGTTCTTCATATAGGATAGAGGCTATGAAGAGAAATATTCACCATTAAGAAACTGAAAGAAGGGGGAGCGTAGGCGACCGACTGCGGGTTTTTAGTGGTGAAGATTTTTCCTTTATAGACTCTATCCGGCTTAGTGTTTACGATAGGTTTTATAGATAGTCTTCTATATAGGTCACACTCTAAACCATGAAGAGCGCTGATAGTAAAATCTTTATGAATAAATGGGTGCAAGTATTTGAAATTCTGAGCCATCTGATTGTTTTAAAAGTAGAGTCAACACTAAGGTACAAAACATTTAATAGCATATTTTTCTCGTATACGATTTATACTGCACTCTTCCTTTGGGAAGGGCCGTAACTAATGTTGTAAGAACTTTATTGGGCCCGACCCATTTGAATACTTTGTAAAGAAAATGCAATAAAACATGTTTAAACCACTATATTGCACCCTCGGGCCTGCGGCCCTCGAGAAGGCAGTATAAATCGCATATACTCGAAAAATCATGCTATAAATATTACATACCGAATTAAAAGAAAATATCGACATGCTCAATGCAGCAGCGATTGTAAAATCTATTTTAGTAGTAGAAACTTAGTAGTAGAACATTCAGTAAGATCAAGTTAATGAACTAAATATAGAAACTGATGCACTTCGCACTCGTTTCCGAACTCGGTATGTATAATTAATACAGAATCACTAAGATGATGATTTAATCAGTCTAAAGCCATTTGAGAGTCCTGCAGCGCTACAGACGACTGCACAGACTAGACAACATCAACCCGTACGTTTTGCACAGGGCCGTTCGAAGCGGTATCCCCTATTGTCAATCCTTTTTATGTTCGTGATGTCGTGTCTTGCCTTTAGCTCATCTTTAAAAGTGTTGTTTGTTTCTATGCGTGATTTGGGTTGACTATTGAACTTGCCTGCGGAATTTTGCTGTTCGACTTTTATATCTACTCATATATTGTACTCATGTGCGAAGGGACTTAGAGAAACGAAACGCTGAGATATATTATGATAAATGAAGCTCAGATCAGGTTCATTGGCCAAAAAGGCCAGCAGGAGGTCTTCGGTAGAGAGTCTGGAACATGTATATATTATAGTTTTAGTGAGAAGACAAAAAGGTGCTTACAAGGGCACTTAACACGCAAACAATTCACAAAAACTATTCAGATTTGAGAGAGTAGAAAATACGCTCTCGAAATGTGTAGTCAGCAAGTATAATTCTAAGATCGTGGCAGTACAAGACTTAGTAGAGATATAATGGCTTGCACAGGGGGCATTATCAATGCACATGCCACACAAGCTAAACACGAGCCAACGAAACAATAGAAGATGAAGACCTCGCAGAGAACATAGATTCAGATTATTATAATATAAAATAGTGAAAACTGAAGCATATAATGAATCAACGCAAAATATTAGCATCAGAAGTTATTTCTAGAACAAGTCACTTCGTGTTCTGTCTCGACTGAGAAACGTGAATAACTGAGTGAAAAGCTTAAAGGAGTGCAACAACTGACGGAATCAAGTAGAAAACAACTGGCGGAATCAAGTAGAGAAAGGAGTGCAACAACTGACGGAATCAAGTAGACAGCATATACGCAGAGAAGCTCTGACTCGTGAGCTAAATGACTGTCTTACTATCTCTCCAGATAACAATGGCATAATCTGAGCTAAATGACTGTCCTTTACTATCTCTCCAGATAACAATGGCTATAGTATTGCCTGTTTTAGATTGTCTAACATGCAGTATGTTGTGAGAGAGGAATCATAGTTTAAAACGAAGAACTTACAGGTCCACACAAATCAGAAATATCAGAGGCAAGGACTCTTCACTCTTGTCAAGTCAACACCGTGGCCATGTTATTTCTCTTATATATAAAAACAGAATCATTTATAGTGCGAGGCTATGTTCAACGATTCCTTTCTTGGTCATCTTGATCCTGAGAACAGAAAGCCGGTTAAGAAGTATCAAAAAAAGGCTTGCTCAGTCTTTCAGTTCACGATATCACATTAAGATGTGACCTCTAGACGAACATACACCTCCTAAACATCGGTTGCTCCTTTATGATGTTTAAAACTAACTGGCTAATGTTGTTATCACCCAAACATCTGAAACAGGCAAGCACATGGATGTCCTTACTCAAAACTTGAAGAAAATATAACGGCCATGCTGTCTCATGAAAATTGCAGCAGTCTATGAACAGCCAATTGTACTTCCAGCCAATAATACAGCATACTGTGTTCACACAATCTATCTTTGCATGACTTTCATAGACACACAATCTAGCTTTGGTTGACTTTTATAGACTAGAAGAGATGCCTGTCTGGCAAGGGGACCACTACATTAAGTTCATTGGAACCGCTGTATAATCCTCAGAGTATATATGGACCACATCTCCCAAAAATTGCCTTTTCCCATCATTGAAAGCCGAAGAAAAGAAACAATAACTAGAAAAAAGATAGATTATACGAAATTAACCAAACTGGAAGTTTATGTTGTTGGTCAGAGGGTTGGTCCCTCTAATTGCTTGCATTGCATCCATTTAGAGGAATCAGCGGTTACTCGCAAAAAACACATTTTACAGTTCCGTATTAAGCAGAAAGAGATGATCAGAGGCAGATGACCTAAGCATGACAGAAAGATAGATCAGAGGCAGATGACCTAGCATGACAGAAAGATGTTCAGAGGCAGATCACCTAGCATGACAGGAAAGATGTTCAGAGGCAGATGACCTAGCATGACAGAAAGATGATCAGAAGGCAGATGAGCCTAGCCATGACATGAAGAAGTGATCAGAGGCAGATGACCTAGCATGACAGAAAGATGTTAGCGTGACTGATTGGTGTGTCACAAGATACGCTTTGGGTACTTTCCGAAAATCAATGCTTTCGCCACGGAGTTAGAAATAGTGGTTGCATTAAAAACCATTCCAAAAATAATCAGGAATAAACTGTATTTACTAAAAATTATAGTTGACATAAATCAAGTGCTTTGTGTTTATGCGAAAGCACTCTGAAACATCATGGAAGCATAGGTAAGGCTATGCGAACATTATCTCAGATTTAGGTTCATTTCATACTACTGAAAATGTTATTGTCAGTTCTGTGGTAAACGTTTTCATGATGCCGAGAAATGCTGTGAAAATATTCAGAACGCCCGGTTTCTCTATAGAAAGAGGCTGGAAATGGGATAAGGACACGCTTGTTATTGATTGCTTTTATCTCGATCCGCTAGCATGCATCTCGGATCCGCTAGGCATGCATCTATCCGCTAGCATGCATCTCGATCCGCTAGCTATGCATCTCGATCCGCTAGCATGCATCTGCACACGAAACGGTGTTAAATGGAATTAAACAAAAATTACATAGTATAGCAATAAATAAGAAATATATTTTTAAATTGTTGCAACATGTCCGTTTACTCAAGCTCTTGTATGTTTGTTAGAATGGCACGTATTGCATTTCAGA
>JAWPHD010011319.1:0-85076 GCA_037043455.1 Cyrtodaria siliqua
AGCTCGAACAAGTTCGAAAACCATTTATATCGGACCAGTAACAGCGGAGTTATGGCCCTTGATTTAGTTCAAAATGCTATATTTTGCCTCATTAAGACGATGTGGGCCTTCATTTTTAGCTCGAATGGCCATGAGGGCTTATGCGATCACTTTTCGTCCGTCTGTCCGTCCGTCTGTTAGCAATTTTATAAAATTGACATCTCCTCTGAAACCGCTTGAAGGATTTTGATAAAATTTCATCACAATGTTACTTGGGAGGGCCCACTCTCAAATTTAAGGAAATTTAAAACGACATCTCCGAAACCACTTATTCCATTCTTGTGAAATATCATATACATGTTCCTTGGGTTGGCCTCTATCAAGTTTTTCGCGGCCGCCAGTCATCCAAGATGGCCACCATGGCTAAAACTAGGTCAAATATAAAGAAATTTTAAACGACATCTCCTCCGAAACCACTTATTCCATTCTACTGATATATCATTTACATGTTCCTTGGGTTGGCCTCTATCAAGTTTGTGTTTTTCGTTTTCGTCTAATAATCAAAATGGCCACCACGGCGACCTAAAGTTTACATAGAGTTATATAGAAAAAGGTTAAAAATGACATCTTCTCTGAAAGCTCTTGAAGGATTTTGATAAAACTTAATCACCATGATATTAGGGATAGGCCCCTCTCAGAATTGTGTTTTTCGTGGCCGCCAGTCATCCAAGATGGCCGCCATGGCTAAAACTAGGCCAAATTTAAGGAAATTATAAACGACATCTCCTCCAAAACCACTTATTCCATTCTTGTGAAATATCATAAACATGTTCCTTGGGTTAGCCTCTATCAAGGTTGTGTTTTTTGTTATAGTCAAATAATCAAAATGGCTGCCACGGGCGACCTAAAGTTTACATAAGAGTTATATAGGTAAAGGTTAAAAATTACATCTTCTCTGAAACCGCCTGAAAGATTCTGATGAAACTTAAGCACAATGATATTTGGGATAGTCCCTCTCAGATTTGTGTTTTTTGCAGCTGCCAGTCATCCAAGATGGCCGCCATAGCTAAAACTAGGTCAAATTTAAGTAAATTTCAAACGACATCTCCTCCGAAACCACTTATTCCATTCTTGTGAAATATCATAAACATGTTCCTTGGGTTAGCCTCTATCAAGTTTGTGTTTTTCATTATCGTCAAATAATCAAAATTATTCAAAAAGACCACCACGATAACCCAAAGCTTACATAGAGTATCATGCTTATGTTTGTGAATCACATCATGCAAGTAGAGCGTCTACAGACCCTCTTGGGCCTCTTGTTCATTCTATCTTTACCAATCTTTACGACATTGTTAATATCAATGAAAGCTCAGGACAAGTTTCGAAAACCAGCCATATCGGACTAGTAACAGCAGAGTTATGGCCCTTGATTTAGTTAAAAATGCTATATTTTGCCTCGTTAAGACGATAGGGGCTTCATTGTTCATCCGATCTTTACCAAGCTTTATCAGATTGTTAATATCAATAAAAGCTCGAACAAGTTCGAAAACCATTCATATCGGACCAGTAACAGCGGAGTTATGGCCCTTGATTTAGTTCAAAATACTATATTTTGCCTCGTTAAGACGATAGGGCCTTCATTTTTCATTCCGTCTTTACAACATTGTTAATATCAATGAAAGTTCGGGACAAGTTTCGAAAACCAGCCAAATCGGACTTGTAACAGCGGAGTTATGGCCCTTGATTTAGTTAAAAATGCTATATTTTGCGTCATTAAAATGATAGGGGCTTCATTTTTCATTTGATCTTTACAAAATTTTACCAGATTGTTAATGTCAATAAAAGCTCGGACACGTTCGAAAACAAGCCAAATCGGACCAGTAACAGCAGAGTTATGGTCCTTGATTTTGTTAAATATGCTATATTTTGCCTTGTTAAGGCAATAGGGCCTTCATTTTTAATCTGATCTTTATCAAACTTTACCAGATTTGTTGACTTTTTTTTTTCTTTTATGATCTTTATCACGTTTATGATCTTTATATTTCTTTATTTTTTTAATTTTTAGCTCTACTGGCCGAAGGCCAGCAGAACTCATTATATGGGATGCCGAGTTGTCCGTCGTCCGTCCGTCGTCAGTCGTCAGCGTCGGCGTTAACTTTTACCTCATTAAGACGATAGGGCCTTCATTTTTCATCCGATCTTTACCATACTTTAAAATGTTCTTAATATCAATGAAAGCTCGGATGAGTTCAAAAACCAGCCAGATCGGACAAGTAACAGGGGAGTTGTGGCCCTTGATTTAGTTAAAATTGCTATACTGCTGTATTTTGCCTTGTTAAGACGATAGGGCCTTCATTTTTATGGGATGCCGAGTTGTCTGTCGTCCGTCCGTCGTCTGTCGTCCGTCGTCCGTCGTCGGTCGTCGGTGTCGGCGTTAACTTTTGTCTCGTTAAGACGATAGGGCCTTCATTTTTCATCCGACCTTTACCATACTTTAACATGTTGTTAATATCAATGAAAGCTCGGATGAGTTCGAAAACCAGCCAGATCGGACAAGTAACAGCGGAGTTATGGCCCTTGATTTAGTTAAAAATGCTATACTGCTGTATTTTGCCTCGTTAAGACTATAGGGCCTTCATTTTTCATCCTATCTTTATCAAGCTTTACCACATTGTTAATATCAATGAAAGCACGGACAAGTTCGAAAACCAGCCAGATCGTACCAGTAACAGCGGAGTTATGGTCCTTGATTTAGTTAAAAATGCTATATTGCTATATTTTGCCTCGTTAAGACGATAGGGCCTTTATTTTTCATCCTATCATTAATAAACTTTACCACATTGTTAATATCAATGAAAGCTCGGACAAGTTCGAAAACCAGCCATATAGGACCAGTAACGGCGGAGTTATGGCCCTTGATTAGTTAAAAGTGCTATATTTTGCCTCGTTAAGACGATAGGGGCTTCATTGTTCATCCGATCTTTACCAAACTTTATCAGATTGTTAATATTAATGAAAGCTCGGACAAGTTCGAAAACCAGAAATATCGGATTAGTAAAAGTGGAGTTATGGCCCTTGATTTAGTTAAAAATGCCATATTTTGCCTCGTTAAGACGATAGGGGCTTCATTGTTCATCCGATCTTTACTAAACTTTATCAGGTTGTTAATGTCGTTAAAAGCTCGAACAAGTTCGAAAACCATTCATATCGGACCAGTAACAGCAGAGTTATGGCCCTTGATTTAGTTCAAAATGCTATATTTTGCCTCGTTAAGACGATAGGGGCATTATTGTTCATCTGATCTTTACCAAACTTTATAAGATTGTTAATATCAATGAAAGCTTCAACAAGTTCGAAAACCAGCAATATCGGATTAGTAAAAGTGGAGTTATGGCCCTTGATTTAGTTAAAAATGCCATATTTTGCCTCGTTAAGACGATAGGGGCTTCATTGTTCATCCGATCTTTACTAAACTTTATCAGGTTGTTAATGTCGTTAAAAGCTCGAACAAGTTCGAAAACCATTCATATCGGACCAGTAACAGCAGAGTTATGGCCCTTGATTTAGTTCAAAATGATATATTTTGCCTCGTTAAGATTTTACATCCGATCTTTACCAAACTTTATCAGATTGTTAATGTCTATGAAAGCTTGGTCAAGTTCGAAAATCAACCAGATCGAACCAGTAACAGTGGAGTTATGGCCCTTGATTTTGTTAAAAATGCTATAATTTGCATCGTCATACGATAGGCCCTTCATTTTGCATCTGATCTTTGCCAAACTTTAACTGATTTTATGACTTTCTTTTTTATATATTTTTTTTATTTTTTTTATTTTTTATTTTTTTAAATATTGTTGTTTTAATTATTGATTTTATTTTGAATATTTCTTTTATTAATTATTTTTTTGAATAATTTTTTTTTTAAATTTTTTATTTTATTTTTTTTTGAATATTTTATGAATATTTTTTTTAAATTTCTTTTTTTTTTTAAATTATTATTTTTTTCATATTTTTTTTTTTTAAATTATTATTATTATTATTATTTTTTTAACTCTATGTTGGACCAGTCGGACCAGTAACAGAGGAGTTATGGCTCTTGATTTAGTTAAAAATGCTATATTTTGCCTCGTTAATATGATAGGGCCTTCATTTTCATCTGATCTTTACCAAACTTTACCAGATTCTTTAGTTATGGCCCTTGCTTTAGTTAAAAAGCAGTTTTTTAATGGCAGTCACTCGCTTCATTGATGTTATAAGAGCCGTGTTAGCCAGTAGAGCGTCCACAGGCCCTCTTGGGCCTCTTGTTATCCTATCTTTACCAAACTTTACCACATTGTTCATATCAATGAAAGCTTGGACAAGTTCGAAAACCAGCCATAACGGACCAGTAACAGTGGAGTTATGGCCCTTGATTTAGTTAAAAATGCTATCTTTTGCATCGTTAAGATGATAGGGGCTTTGTTGTTCATCCGATCTTTACAAATCTTAATCAGATTGTTAATGTCGTTGCAAGCTCAAACAATTTTGAAAAACAGCCATATCAGACCAGTAACAGAGGAGTAATGGCCCTTGATTTAGTTAAAAATGCTATATTTTGCCTCGTTAAGACGATAGGGGTTTCATTGTTCATCCGATATTTACCAAACTTTATCAGATTGTTAATATCAATGAAAGCTGAAACACGTTCGAAAACCAGCCGTATCGGATTAGTAAAAGCGGAGTTATGGCCCTTGATTTAGTTAAAAATGCCATATTTTGCCTCGTTAAGACGATAGGGGCTTCATTGTTCATCCGATCTTTACCAAATTTTATCAGATTGTTAATGTCGTTGAAAGCTGGAAAAAATTCGAAAACCAGCCATATTGGACTAGTAACAGTGGAGTTATGGCCTTTGATTTAGTTAAAAATATTATATATTTTGCATCGTTAAGACGATAGGGGCTTCATTGTTCATACGATCTTTACCAAACTTTATCAGATTGTTAATATCAATGAAAGCTTGGACAAGTTTGAAAACCATTTATATCGGACCAGTAACAGCAGAGTTATGGCCCTTGATTTAGTTCAAAATGATATATTTTGCCTTGTTAAGATTTTCATCCGATCTGTACCACTTTATCAGATTGTTAATGTTTATTAAAGCTTGATCAAGTTCGAAAAAAAACAACCAGATCGAACCAGTAACAGTGGAGTTATGGCCCTTGGTTTTGTTAAAAATGCTATAATTTGCCTCGTCATACGATAGGGCCTTCATTTTGCATCTGATCTTTGTCAAACTTTAGCAGATTTTATGACTTTCTTTTTTATATTATTTTTTTTTTTAATATTTTTTTTTTTTTTTTTTTTTTTTTAATACTTTTTTTTTAGATCTACACAGAGATCAGCAGAGCTTATACCGTGGTGCGGCGTCCGGCGTCCGTCTGTCCGTCTGTCCGTAAACTTTTATTTGTAGCGACTGAAACTACTGGATGGATATTCATGAAACTTTACAGAAATGTTGCCCATAAAGTCTAGTTGATCCTAGCAAAAATTCATGTTGATGTGAAATCCAAGATGGCCGCCAAAGCATAAAATAGAGTTTTAAAATACAAGTTTGTAGCGACTACTTCTTGAAAACTATAAGTGATATTGATATGGGACTTTTTCTAAAATGATCAGCATGACATGTTGTTGATCCTTGTCAAAAATCGTTTTGATTCAACGTTTAACATGGCTGCCAGTGGCCATCTTTGTTTACATAGAGTTATATAGTAAAAACTTGTAGCGACTACTCCTCTGAAATTACTAGACGGATTGTCATAAAACTTTACAGGAATGTTGCTCTTGATGTCTAATTGATCCTAGCAAAAGTTCAGATCTGCCAGAAATTCAAGATGGCAGTCACAGCTAAAAATAGATTTTTAAAGAATAAGTTTGTAGCGACTACTTCTTGAAAACTGTAAGTGATATTGATATGGGACTTTTTCTAAAATGATCAGCATGACATGATGTTGATCCTTGTGAAAAAGTATTTTGATTCGACTTAAACATGGCTGCCAGTGGCCATCTTTGGTTACATAGAGTTATATAGTAAAAACTTGTAGCGACTACTCCTCTGAAACTACTTGACGGATGTTCATGAAACTTCACAGGAATGTTCCTCTTGATGTCTAGTTGATCCTAGAAAAATTTCAGGTCGGCCGGAAATTCAAGATGGCCGCCACAACTAAAAATAGATTTAAAATAAATAAGTTTGTAGCGACTACTTCTTCAAAACTATAAGAGATATTGATATGGGACTTTTTCTAAAATGATCAGTATGACATGATGTTGGTCCTTGTCGAAAATCGTTTTGATTTGACGTTAAACATGGCTACCAGCGGCCATCTTTGTTTACATAGAGTTATATAATGAAAACTTGTAGCGACTACTCCTCTGAAACAACTTGACGGATTTTCATGAAACTTCACAGGAATGTTGCTCTTAATGTCTAATTGATCCTAGCAGTATTTCAGGTCAGCCGGAAATTCAAGATGGCCGCCACGGTTAAAAAGTAGATTTTCAAAAAACAAGTCTGTAACGACTACTTCCTGAAATCAAAATCAATCAGTAGAGCTTCAAGGTCATTGACCTCTTGTTTTAATATATTTATTTTTATTTTTAGCTCTACTGATCAGAGATCAGCAGAGCTTATGCCGTGGTGCGGTGTCCGTCGTCCGTCCGTCTGTCCGTCCGTCTGTCCGTTAACTTTTTTTTTGTAGCGACTACTTCTCTGAAACTACTGAATGGATTTTCATGAAACTTTACAGAAATGTTGCCCATAAAGTCTAGTTGATCCTAGCAAAAATTCATGTTGATGTGAAATCCAAGATGGCCGCCAAAGCTAAAAATAGAGTTTTAAAATACAAGTTTGTAGCGACTTCTTCTTGAAAACTATAAGTGATATTGATATGGGACTTTTTCTAAAATGATCAGCATGACATGATGTTGATCCTAGTCAAAAATCGTTTTGATTCAACGTTAAACATGGCTGCCAGCGGCCATCTTTGTTTACATAGAGTTATATAGTAAAAACTTGTAGCGACTACTTCTCTGAAACTACTTGGCGGATTGTCATGAAACTTTACAGGAATGTTGCTCTTGATGTCTAATTGATCCTAGAAAAATTTCAGGTCGGAAATTCAAGATGGCCGTCACAGCTAAAAATAGATTTTTAGCTCTACTGATCAGAGATCAGCAGAGCTTATGCCGTGGTGCGGCGTCCGTCGTCCGTCCGTCCGTCTGTCCGTCTGTCCGTAAACTTTTATTTGTAGCGACTTCACAGCTGAAACTACTGGATGGATATTCATGAAACTTTACAGAAATGTTGCCCATAAAGTCTAGTTGATCCTAGCAAAAATTCATGTTGATGTGAAATCCAAGATGGCCGTCACAGCTAAAAATAGATTTTTAGCTCTACTGATCAGAGATCAGCAGAGCTTATGCCGTGGTGCGGAGTCCGTCGTCCGTCCGTCCGTCTGTCCGTCTGTCCGTCTGTCCGTCTGTCCGTCTGTCTGTCCGTAAACTTTTATTTGTAGCGACTTCACAGCTGAAACTACTGGATGGATATTCATGAAACTTTACAGAAATGTTGCCCATAAAGTCTAGTTGATCCTAGCAAAAATTCATGTTGATGTGAAATCCAAGATGGCCGCCAAAGCTAAAAATAGAGTTTTAAAATACAAGTTTGTAGCGACTTCTTCTTGAAAACTATAAGTGATATTGATATGGGACTTTTTCTAAAATGATCAGCATGACATGATGTTGATCCTAGTCAAAAATCGTTTTGATTCAACGTTAAACATGGCTGCCAGCGGCCATCTTTGTTTACATAGAGTTATATAGTAAAAACTTGTAGCGACTTCACAGCTGAAACTACTGGATGGATATTCATGAAACTTTACAGAAATGTTGCCCATAAAGTCTAGTTGATCCTAGCAAAAATTCATTTTGATGTGAAATCCAAGATGGCCGCCAAAGCTAAAAATAGAGTTTTAAAATACAAGTTTGTAGCGACTTCTTCTTGAAAACTATAAGTGATATTGATATGGGACTTTTTCTAAAATGATCAGCATGACATGATGTTGATCCTAGTCAAAAATCGTTTTGATTCAACGTTAAACATGGCTGCCAGCGGCCATCTTTGTTTACATAGAGTTATATAGTAAAAACTTGTAGCGACTTCACAGCTGAAACTACTGGATGGATATTCATGAAACTTTACAGAAATGTTGCCCATAAAGTCTAGTTGATCCTAGCAAAAATTCATGTTGATGTGAAATCCAAGATGGCCGCCAAAGCTAAAAATAGAGTTTTAAAATACAAGTTTGTAGCGACTTCTTCTTGAAAACTATAAGTGATATTGATATGGGACTTTTTCTAAAATGATCAGCATGACATGATATTGATCCTAGTCAAAAATCGTTTTGATTCAACGTTAAACATGGCTGCCAGCGGCCATCTTTGTTTACATAGAGTTATATAGTAAAAACTTGTAGCGACTTCACAGCTGAAACTACTGGATGGATATTCATGAAACTTTACAGAAATGTTGCCCATAAAGTCTAGATGATCCTAGCAAAAATTCATGTTGATGTGAAATCCAAGATGGCCGCCAAAGCTAAAAATAGAGTTTTAAAATACAAGTTTGTAGCGACTTCTTCTTGAAAACTATAAGTGATATTGATATGGGACTTTTTCTAAAATGATCAGCATGACATGATGTTGATCCTAGTCAAAAATCGTTTTGATTCAACGTTAAACATGGCTGCCAGCGGCCATCTTTGTTTACATAGAGTTATATAGTAAAAACTTGTAGCGACTACTTCTCTGAAACTACTTGGCGGATATTCATGAAACTTTACAGGAATGTTGCTCTTGATGTCTGATTGATCCTAGAAAAATTTCAGGTCGGCCGGAAATTCAAGATGGCCGTCACAGCTAAAAATAGATTTTTAAAAAATAAGTTTGTAGCGACTACTTCTTGAAAACTATAAGTGATATTGATATGGGACTTTTTCTAAAATGATCAGCATTACATGATGTTGATCCTAGTCAAAAATCGTTTTGATTCAACGTTAAACATGGCTGCCAGCGGCCATCTTTGTTTACATAGAGTTATATAGTAAAAACTTGTAGCGACTACTCCTCTGAAACTACTTGGCGGATTGTCATGAAACTTTACAGGAATGTTGCTCTTGATGTCTAATTGATCCTATCAAAATTTCAGGTCGGCCGGAAATTCAAGATGGCCGTCACAGCTAAAAATAGATTTTTAAAAAATAAGTTTGTAGCGACTACTTCTTGAAAACTATAAGTGATATTGATATGGGACTTTTTCTAAAATGATCAGCATGACATGATGTAGATCCTTGTGGAAAATTATTTTGATTCGACGTTAAACATGGCTGCCAGTGGCCATCTTTGGTTACATAGAGTTATATATAGTAAAAACTTGTAGCGACTACTCCTCTGAAACTACTTGACGGATGTTCATGAAACTTCACAGGAATGTTGCTCTTGATGTCTAGTTGATCCTAGAAAAATTTCAGGTCGGCCGGAAATTCAAGATGGCCGCCACAGCTAAAAATAGATTTAAAATAAATAAGTTTGTAGCGACTACTTCTTCAAAACAATAAGAGATATTGATATGGGACTTTTTCTAAAATGATCAGTATGACATGATGTTGGTCCTTGTCGAAAATCGTTTTGATTTGACCTTAAACATGGCTGCTTTGTTTACATAGAGTTATATAATGAAAACTTGTAGCGACTACTTCTTTGAAACTACTTGACGGATTTTCATGAAACTTCACAGGAATGTTGCTCTTAATGATCTTAGCAAAATTTCAGGTCGGCCGGAAATTCAAGATGGCCGCAACGGTTAAAAATAGATTTTCAAAAAACAAGTCTGTAGCGACTACTTCCTGAAATCAAAATCAATCAGTAGAGCTTCAAGGTCATTGACCTCTTGTTAAAAAATAAGTTTGTAGCGACTACTTCTTGAAAACTATAAGTGATATTGATATGGGACTTTTTCTAAAATGATCAGCATGACATGATGTTGATCCTAGTCAAAAATCGTTTTGATTCAACGTTAAACATGGCTGCCAGCGGCCATCTTTGTTTACATAGAGTTATATAGTAAAAACTTGTAGCGACTACTTGTCATGAAACTTTACAGGAATGTTGCACTTGATGTCTAATTGATCCTAGAAAAATTTCAGGTCGGACGGAAATTCAAGATGGCCGTCACAGCTAAAAATAGATTTTTAAAAAATAAGTTTGTAGCGACTACTTCTTGAAAACTATAAGTGATATTGATATGGGACTTTTTCTAAAATGATCAGCATTACATGATGTTGATCCTAGTCAAAAATCATTTTGATTCAACGTTAAACATGGCTGCAGCGGCCATCTTTGTTTACATAGAGTTATATAGTAAAAACTTGTAGCGACTACTCCTCTGAAACTACTTGGCGGATTGTCATGAAACTTTACAGGAATGTTGCTCTTGATGTCTAATTGATCCTATCAAAATTTCAGGTCGGCCGGAAATTCAAGATGGCCGTCACAGCTAAAAATAGATTTTTAAACAATAAGTTTGTAGCGACTTCTTCTTGAAAACTATAAGTGATTTTGATATGGGACTTTTTCTAAAATGATCAGCATGACATGATGTAGATCCTTGTGGAAAATTATTTTGATTCAACGTTAAACATGGCTGCCAGTGGCCATCTTTGGTTACATAGAGTTATATAGTAAAAACTTGTAGCGACTACTCCTCTGAAACTACTTGACGGATGTTCATGAAACTTCACAGGAATGTTGCTCTTGATGTCTAGTTGATCCTAGAAAAATTTCAGGTCGGCCGGAAATTCAAGATGGCCGCCACAGCTAAAAAGAGATTTGAAATAAATAAGTTTGTAGCGACTACTTCTTCAAAACAATAAGAGATATTGATATGGGACTTTTTCTAAAATGATCAGTATGACATGATGTTGGTCCTTGTCGAAAATTGTTTTGATTTGACCTTAAACATGGCTGCTTTGTTTACATAGAGTTATATAATGAAAACTTGTATCGACTACTTCTTTGAAACTACCTGACGGATTTTCATGAAACTTCACAGGAATGTTGCTCTTAATGTCTTATTGATCTTAGCAAAATTTCAGGTCGGCCGGAAATTCAAGATGGCCGCCACGGTTAAAAATAGATTTTCAAAAAACAAGTCTGTAGCGACTACTTCCTGAAATCAAAATCAATCAGTAGAGCTTCAAGGTCATTGACCTCTTGTTTTATTTATTTTTGATTTTATTTTTAATTATTATTTTTAATTTTGTTTTTAGCTCTACTGATCAGAGATCAGCAGAGCTTATGCCGTGGTGCGGCGTCCGTCGTCCATCCGTCTGTCCGTCCGTCCGTCAGTCCGTAAACTTTTATTTGTAGCGACTACTCCTCTGAAACTACTTGATGGATATTCATGAAACTTTACAGAAATGTTGCCCATCAAGTCTAGTTGATCCTAGCAAAAATTCATGTTGATGTGAAATCCAAGATGGCCACCAAAGCTAAAAATAGATTTTTAAAATACAAGTTTGTAGCGACTACTTCTTGAAAACTATAAGTGATATTGATATGGGACATTTTCTTAAATGATCAGCATGACATGATGTTAATCCTTGTCAAAAATTGTTTTGTTTCGACGTTAAACATGGCTGCCAGTGGCCATCTTTGTTTACATAGAGTTATATAGTAAAAACTTGTAGCGACTACTTCTCTGAAACTACTTGGCGGATTTTCATGAAACTTTACAGGAATGTTGCTCTTGATGTCTAATAGATCCTAGCAAAATTTCAGGTCGGCCAGAAATTCAAGATGGCCGCCACAGCTAAAAATAGATTTTTAAAAAATAAGTTTGTAGCGACTACTTCTTGAAAACTATAAATGATATTGATATGGGACTTTTTCTAAAATGATCAGCATGACATGGTGTTGATCCTAGTCAAACATTATTTTGATTCGATGTTAAACATGGCTGCCAGTGGCCATCTTTGTTTACATGGAGTTATATAGTAAACACTTGTAACGACTACTTCTCTGGAACTACTTGACTGATGTTCATGAAACTTCACAGGAATGTTGCTCTTGATGTCTAGTTGATCCTAGAAAAATTTCAGACTGGCCGGAAATTCAAGATGGCCGCCACAGCTAAAAATAGATTTAAAATAAATAAATTTGTAACGACTACTTCCTGAAAACTGTAAGTGATATTGATATGGGACGTTTTCTTAAATGATCAGCATGACATGATGTTAATCCTTGTCAAAAATTGTTTTGATTCGACGTTAAACATGGCTGCCAGTGGCCATCTTTGTTTACATAGAGTTATATAGTAAAAACTTGTAGCGACTACTCCTCTGAAACTACTTGGCGGATTTTCATGAAACTTTACAGGAATGTTGCTCTTGATGTCTCATAAATCCTAGCAAAATTTCAGGTCGGCCAGAAATTCAAGATGGCCACCACAGCTAAAAATAGATTTTTAAAAAATAAGTTTGTAGCGACTACTTCTTGAAAACTATAAGTGATATTGATATGGGACTTTTTCTAAAATGATCAGCATGACATGGTGTTGATCCTAGTCGAACATTATTTTGATTCGATGTTAATCATGGCTGCCAGTGGCCATCTTTGTTTACATAGAGTTATATAGTAAACACTTGTGGCGACTACTTCTCTGAAACTACTTAACGGATGTTCATGAAACTTCACAAGAATGTTGCTCTTGATGTCTAGTTGATCCTATAAAAATTTCAGGCTGGCCGGAAATTCAAGATGGCCGCCACAGCTAAAAATAGATTTAAAATAAATAAATTTGTAACGACTACTTCTTGAAAACTGTAAGTGATATTGATATGGGACGTTTTCTAAAATGATCAGCATGACATGATGTTGATTCTTGTCGAAATTTATTTCAATGCGACTTTAAACATGGCCGCTAGCGGACATCTTTGTTTACATAGATTTATATAGTAAAAACTTGTAGCGACTACTCCTCTGAAACTACTTGACGATTTTTTATGAAACTTCACAGGAATGTTGCTCTTGATGTCTTATTGATCCCAGAATTTTTTAAGGTCGGCCCAAATTCAAGATGGCAGCCATGGCTATAAATAGATTTTCAAGATACAAGTTTGTAGCGACTACTTCTTGAAAACTATAAGCGATATTGATATGGGACTTTTCCTAAAATGATCAGCATGACATGATGTTGATCCTTGTCAAAAATCGTTTTGATTCGATGTTAAACATGGCTGTCAGCGGCCATCTTTGTTTACATAGAGTTATATAATGAAAACTTGTAGCGACTACTTCTCTGCAACTACTAGACGGATTTTCATGAAACTTCACAGGAATGTTGCTCTTGATGTCTTATTGATCCTAGCAAAATTTCAGGTCGGCCGGAAATTCAAGATGGCCGCCACGGCTAAAAATAAATATTCAAAAAACAAGTTTGTAGCGACTACTTCCTGAAATCTAATTAATCAGTAGAGCTTCAAGGTCATTGACCTCTTGTTTAATTATTTGTTTTATTTATTTTTTATTTTTATTTTTAAATTCTTTTTATTATTTTTTTTTTTTAGCTCTATGTTGGACCAGTCGGACCAGTAACAGAGGAGTTATGGCTCTTGATTTAGTTAAAAATGCTATATTTTGCCTCGTTAATACAGTAGGGCCTTCATTTTCGTCTGATCTTTACCAAACTTTAGTTATGGCCCTTGATTTAGTAAAAAAGCTGTTTTTTAATGGCAGTCACTCGCTTCATTGATGTTATAAGAGCCGTGTTAGCCAGTAGAGCGTCCACAGGCCCTCTTGGGCCTCTTGTTTTTATTTATTTTATTTATTTATATATTTTGGATTTTTTAGCTCTACTGGCCAAGGGCCAGCAGAGCTAATGGGATGGCAAGTTGTCCTACGTCCGACTTTTGTCTCGTTAAGATGATAGGGCCTGCATTTCGAAAACAAGTTCGAAAACCAGCCGGATCGGACCAGTAACAGCGGAGTTATGGCCCTTGATTTAGTTAAAAATGCTATATTGCTATATTTTGCCTCGTTAAGACGATAGGGCCTTCATTTTTCATCCTATCTTTACCAAACTTTACTCGATTTTTTTTTTACATATTTCTGTGTTGTTTTGGTCAATTCTTACACATATAGCTATGTTGACACTCCCTGCCTGCCCCACAACCATACACCCACATTGTGTTAGCCTTGTTTTCTGATGGTATATACTGGCTATATAATTTATTATTCTTTGAAAAATTGAATAGTCGAGCTGCGCTGTTCTCCGACAGCTCTTGTTAAACAAATGCACTTAATAGTCATCTCAGTAAACTGCAAACTCCATTGTTTGTAGTTACTAAAATGTTTACAAACTTTTCATTTAAAGGGAATGTAGCGACACAGCCATACAAGCTCTGTTATTGAGAGTTCTGAAAAACTTTGAAAAAGGTGAAAGAATTTTTTTACTGGTCATATAAAGCATTATTCCCAATAAATATTACATATTTTCATAATGATGAATATTACATATATGGTCATTTAGAACCGTGATGTCATTGCTCTCAAAATAGTATCTTTCATATCCGTTTCAACAGAAACTTCATATGAAATCTTCTTTGTTTATCATCCAATTCTTTCATCCGTATCAAAGTTTTTCGGAATTCTCGATAATAAAGATGGTTTGGCTGTGTCGCTACATTCCCTTTAAGCATCATTGGCCTGTTTCAGAGCTCCAGATAAGATGCGTATCGGCGTAATAACGCATTAAATTTTACGAAAATAGCATTTAAAAAAAAAATTAAGGGTGAAAAAACGCATTGCAAAATCGACGAAACGCATTTAGAACAGTATTCCCGCATAAAGAATACTACTCGAGTCGAATCGAATGCGCCGATTCATGATTAACAGACGCTTACTTACAAGTCGCGACTGGTTTCCTAACATAATTTAGCGCAGTCATAGGATTCAATAAACAATCGGGGTACCATCCGTCAACAACAGTCATTATCGGGAGATGCTTGAACAAAACAAAATATGGCTTCTCATCGTCTTTTCAAAGCAAAACCCGGACGTTTTAAGAAACAAGACAGCGGGAAATCGGCATCAGGTTTATTAAAATACTTCACCAGGGAGGAGGACGTAGACAGTACAAAAATAGTCCGTAAGATTGTTGATGACATTGTCTTTTCAAGCGTAGATATAGCGGAGCAAAAAATTGAAAAAACACGGCAGTGATTCTGTGTCCGAAAAAACTATCAAGTCTTGGAAAAGAAAATTCCCTTGGTTGGTGGTAGGACCAGCTGATGATCCAGATCGTCGAATGAAATGTAATGTTTGCATTGAAAGAAAGATTAGTAGTATATGGGCCCATGAGGGATCAACTAACTTTCAGAAAAACACTATTGAACGTCACTGTTGTTCCATTGATCACAAGAGGGCCGAGACAGAGCTGATGAAATATGACAATACATGTGATCAAAGTACTGAAAGTACTCCAGAATGTAGTGGAGGCTCAGTATCTGAGGATGAAATAAAACTATTTCGCACAGTTTTTTATGTGGCAAAAGAAGAGTTGCCATCTGACAAAGTCAATAGTTTGCTTGAGTTACAAAGCCTGAATGGTATTAGTATAATATATAAGAACTTAAGTTGGGATACCAGCACTGGTGTTCAATCCTGTGTTAGCAGTGTTATACAGAGGTAACTTATAGAAGAAATTCAACAGTCTGATGTGTATGCTGTTATGATTGATGAAAGTACAGATCTGAGTGTACAAAAACATCTCTCAATATGCGTGAGGTATGTAAAGGCTGGAGAACCAGTCACGCGCTTTTTAGCAAATGTAGCTGTGGAAGATGGAAAAGCACATACTATTGTGCGTGAAATTGTTCCGTGCTTGACTAATCTAGGGTTAGATCCATCAAAAATAGTTTCGCTCGCAACTGATCGAGCGTCTACAATGACCGGAAAAAAGACTGGTGTAGGTGTACAGATGAAATCCAAACATTCCCCATTTGTAGTGCAGACCCACTGCATTGCTCATTGTCTGAATCTAGCAGTGACAGACTCTATTAAAAAGGTGGACACATTGAAAAACTTCAGAGAAAAATTCAATTCATTGTATTATTTTATGAGTGGATCAAGTAATCGCACTCTTAAGTTGCAGAAAATTCAAAATATGTTTGGTCAACCTGAGTTGACAATAAAAGAACCACATAGCATAAGATGGCTGGGGCTTAAAAATGCAGTAGAGGCTGTTTATGAGAGTTATGGTGCTGTTTTAGCAACACTGTCTTTCTATGCAGCAGAGAAGCAACCTGCTGTGCATGGTCTTCTCAAGTACTTCTCTGAATATAAGACAGCATTACTTGTATCATTTATGCTTGATGTCCATGAAGTTATTGCTGTTTTATGTAAACAGTTGCAGAAACAAGACATTGTATTTAGTGAAATACAGCCTTTAATGGATGCCACCATAGGAAAGCTTGATTTTCTTGAATCAAATAATGGCATTGCACTAAATGGCATGAGAAACAATATAGAAATTAGAACAGAAGAAGACAGTACACATGCTTATTTAAATGGGGAGAAGCTGAAAAGATTCTCTGAGAACATAGAATCTGAATTCTCAAGTTTGAGAACAAATTACATTTCAAGTCTTAAAAAGAACATTCAACACAGATTCAGAAAGGATGACAGCGAGATATTCCAGTATTTGAGTCTTTTGTTAGAACCATAAGTGGTCAATGATGCAAATGATGGTGAATGTGAAGTGGCCCTTGAAGCTATAGGTATGTTGTATGGTAGAGACAAAGTAGTAAATGTTGTGCATGGTGATCTTCAGACAGAAGAAATGAGAGAGGAGGAACGACAAATAAGTAAACTTTTGGACAAGGATAAACTTGACCAAGAATGGCCAATGTTGACAGGAATGATCTCAGGCTCATACAGAAAACTATCCACACAGAGTTTGTGCAAGAGAGTAATACAGCTGCACAAAGAGGCATTGCCAGTGTTTTCAAAACTCTGTACAGTAGCACTTTGTATAAGTCTTGACAATGTAGAATGTGAAAGAAGTGTCAGTGCGCAGAATAGAATAGAGAGTAAATATAGGAGCTCATTAAAGGCAGAGAATTTAGATAACTTAATAAACATTCAAATGAGCGACACAGACTTACCCACCTTTGACTTGACAAGAGCAGTGAGGCTTTGGCTGTCAAAGAAGAAGAGAAGGAAGGGACGACTGTGCCAGGAATATAGTGTAACAAGTACTGTAAATATGTTAACTGTTTCCAGTTTTGACTTCAGTTTGCTTTAAAGTTAAAAATAATCAGTAAAAGCACAGGTAGTGCAACTAAACACTGTTCAGTTTAAAAGATTAATCATTATGGACTAGAGAAGAGGCATCAATCATGTCCATGTATTTACAAAACCACTGAATGAAAGGGGAAAATAGCTTCAAAAAAGGTAAGAGAACTGTAAATTGTTTTGATATATAAAATACCCATTGAGTATATAAAATACTCATTGAGTTTAATTTCAAGGGGTAAAATACTCTTTGCGCTAAAAGCTTATCTGGAGCTCTGACTGTTTATTTTTAAGTCCTTCCCCCGTTAGGCGAGACATGTGAATCTGCGGATTTCTTGTGTTATGAAATTATAATTTTGACAAATGTTCCATTTCAATGTCGTTTTGGTCATTTTGTTTAGAGCATGGAAGCTTTATTTTGCAGTTGAATTCCACCAATTCTTTACAACCAGCAGAGCGATACAGGCCCTCTTGGGCCTCTTGTTTCTTGTTAGGGCCTCTATTTTCACTCTGTAAACATATTGAAAAATCGTGAATTACTTTATGCTTTTGAACGAATAACAAGTGTCAAAAATACCATTATGTTTAGGTCTTTAATTAAGAAATAGAACTATCGTTTATGGTGAATTATCGTGTAATATATCACAGTGTGTCCAACAGTAAACAATTATTTATTGTTTACAATTGAACGACAAACCATAATATATTGCACGATAATTCATCGTAAATGATGTTCTATTAATTTCTATTCTAATACCCCTTAAATGCCTTTCCGGTTCAATAGCAAAAATTACAGTGATATATAAAAAGATATTTTAAACTCGGCAATATAGTGCGGGTGTATTAAAATTATTGGAATTTTTCAATACAGGTTACTGCAATGATACCTCATGGGAAATTGTTCTGGCAGTTTTTGGTTATGTCCTGATGGGTATTGGTTATGTCCTGGCTTTCTTGTGCTGTTGTTGTTGTAAAGAAGGTAAAAAGGGTAAGTATTTTGATAATAAGCAGTTGTTACAAATATATTATTTCATAAGGACACGATCTGGAATAGAAGTTTAGGTAAATCCAAATACAAATAAAATCGGTTTCATATGAAATATCCATATGCATTAAATTGAGCTGCAAGCTACCTTTCTCTTTATTTTTTGATCACCTGAGCCAAATTTGAGTCATTGTCATTTATAATTTTATACTTTGTAATTTTATACCTAGAATTATTGTCCGGAGCATATCTTCAAAACTACTGATGGGACTGCAATGAAACTTCACACAGTAATAGAGGGCAATCAGAGAAAGTACAGAGAGCAAGAACCGTAACTCTGTCATCATTCAAATTAGACTTATTGCCTTTTGTAATTTTATACTTAGATTTTTTGGAGCATAAGCTACTAATAGAACAGTGATACAAGTCCATATGATAAATGGAGGATACATTTCAGTGAGCATCCATCGGTTTGACCTATTTTTTGTTTTATTCAAAACTCCTACTTTGTGGTCATAAATTCCTACTTATTTCCTACTTTTTGGCAAAAATTCCTCCTACTTTTTCCCTACTTTTTGAAAAATGGTCACCAGCCTGCTTATATGAAAAGGAACCTTGGGATTGCATTTGGGGTCACTGGGGTCAGGTCACTATTACTAAAAATAGTAAAACGGTTTCAGAATATTTTCAGAATTAGTCCCTTGAATATTTTCATAATTAGTCGTGTTTCTGTACTTAGAATTTGCTTCAATTTGCTTCAAGTTTACTTCCAGTTTGTCAGTAACTTGAAGTTATCACAAATACTGTATGTTGAAAAAAAACTAAAATCTATTGCGAACATCTTGCATACACTATTCAAATGACTTGGATCATCTTTCACATTATGGAAAACCTGCCTTTAACGCCAACAGGTGTTTCTCTTGTTATCCCCGGCCGAAGGCGGAGGTATATTAATTTGGCGTTGTCCGTCCGTCCGGAGCCATATCTTCATAACTGCAGGTTGGATTTTCATTACACTTGGTAATAATGTTTATCCTGATAGTGGGATGACACGCAGCTATTTTTTTCCGGAATCACCCCAGTAACGCCGGAGTTATTGCCCTTTAATTGCTATAAATTGCCTAATTCTGTCCATCCACAGCCATATCTTGATAACCGCTTGTTTGATTTTCATTAAACTTCATTATAATGTGAATCATAATAGTGGGATGTGACGCCGCAAATTTATTTCGGAATCGTCCTAGTAACGCCGGAGTTATTGCCCTTTAATTGATAAAAATTGCTTAATTCTGTCCGTCCACAGCCATATCTTGATAACCGCTTGTTTGATTTTCATTAAACTTGATTATAATGTTTATCCCAATAGTGGGATGTGACGCGGCATTTATTTCGGAATCGTCCTAGGAATGCCAGATTTATTGCCCTTAAAATGTCCCCTTGAATTATTCAGGTTCAAATCTCAATGGAGGCATTTTTTTGTTTTACAGACCCAGTTGCGTTCAAGTACCCCAAAAATGCATTCCGTTTGCGTTTCGTTTGCGTTCCGTTTGCGCTCCGTTTGCATTCCGTTTGCATTTTATTTTTATGAATGCATTTTTAGCTCTACTGATCAGAGATCAGCAGAGCTTATGCCGTGGTGCGGCGTCCGTCGTCCGTCCGTCCGTCTGTCTGTCCGTCCGTCTGTCCGTTAACTTTTATTTGTAGCGACTACTCCTCTGAAACTACTGG
Source organism: Cyrtodaria siliqua (assembly GCA_037043455.1). Classification (NCBI taxonomy): domain Eukaryota; kingdom Metazoa; phylum Mollusca; class Bivalvia; order Adapedonta; family Hiatellidae; genus Cyrtodaria; species Cyrtodaria siliqua. The sequence continues at coordinate 20,084 of JAWPHD010011319.1, forward strand.
ATGGATATTCATAAATCTTTACAGAAATGTTGCCCATGAAGTCTAGTTGATCCTAGCAAAAATTCATGTTGATGTGAAATCCAAGATGGCCGCCAAAGCTAAAAATAGATTTTTTAAATTCAAGTTTGTAGCGACTACTTCTTGAAAACTATAAGTGATATTGATATGGGACTTTTTCTAAAATGATCAGCATGACATGATGTTGATCCTAGTCAAGAATCGTTATGATTCAACGTTAAACATGGCTACCAGCGGCCATCTTTGTTTACATAGAGTTTTATAGTAAAAACTTGTAGCGACTACTCCTCTGAAACTACTTTGCGGATTGTCATGAAACGTTACAGGAATGTTGCTCTTGATGTCTAATTGATCCTAGAAAAATTTCAGGTCGGCCGGAAATTCAAGATGGCCGTCACAGCTAAAAATAGATTTTTAAAAAATAAGTTTGTAGCGACTACTTCTTGTTTAGAAAAAGTCCCATATCAATATAACTTATAGTTTTCAAGAAGTAATCGCTACAAACTTGTATTTTAAAAATCTATTTTCAGCCATGGTGGCCATCTTGAATTTCCGGCCGACCTGAAATTTTGCTAGGATCAATTAGACATCAAGAGCAACATTCCTGTGAAGTTTTAATGAAAATCCGTTGAGTAGTTTCATAGGAGTAGTCGCTACAAGTTTTCATTATATAACTCTATGTAAACAAAGATGGTCCCTGGCAGCCATGTTTAACGTTAAATCAAAACGATTTTCGACAAGGACCAACATCATGTCATACTGATCATTTTAGAAAAAGTCCCATATCAATATCACTTATAGTTTTCAAGAAGTAGTCGCTACAATCTTGTTTTTTAAAATCTTATTTTTAGATTTGGTGGCCATCTTGGATTTCACATCAACATGAATTTTTGCTAGCATCAACTAGACTTCAGGGGCAACATTTCTGTAAAGTTTCATGAAAATCCATTCAGTAGTTTCAGAGGAGTAGTCGCTACAAAACAAAGTTTACGGACGGACGGACACACGGACGATGGACACCGCACCACGGCATAAGCTAAAATTCTATTTTTAGCTGTGGCGGCATTCTTGAATTTCTGGCCCGTCTTAAATTTTGCTAGGATCAATTAGACATTAAGAGCAACATTCCAGTAAAGTTTCATGAAAATCCGCCAAGTAGTTTCAGAGGAGTAGTCGCTACAAGTTTTTACTATATAACTCTATGTAAACAAAGATGGCCGCTGGCAGCCATGTTAAACGTAGAATCAAAACGAATTTTGACAAGGACCAACATCATGTCATGCTGATCATTTTAGAAAAAGTTCCATATCAATATCACTTATAGTTTTCAAGAAGTAGTCGCTACAAACTTATTTTTTAAAAATCTATTTTTAGCTGTGGTGGCCATCTTGGATTTCACATCAACATGAATTTTTGCTAGGATCTACTAGACTTCAACATTTCTGTAAAGTTTCATAAATATCCATCCTGTAGTTTCAGAGGAGTAGTCGCTAGAATTAAATGTTTATGGACAGACAGACAGACGGACGGACGCCGCACCACGGCATAAGCTCTGCTGATCTCTGACCAGTCGAGCTAAAAACCTGTTTTTAGATTTGGCAGCCATCTTGGATTTCACATCAACATGAATTTTTGCTAGGATCAACTAGACTTCATGGGCAACATTTCTGTAAAGTTTCATGAAAATCCATTCAGTAGTTTCAGAGGAGTAGTCGCTACAAAAAAAAGTTTACGGACAGACGGACGGACGGACAGACGGACGACAGACACCGCACCACGGCATAAGCTCTGCTGATCTCTGATCACTAAACTCACAGATTGAGGTCCAGAAAATATCACATGTATGCTTCCCTATAACTCTCCCTATAACTCTATGTAAAACTGATCCAACAAGGGCCCTGAGCTACCCATTAAAGAAACAAGAGGTCAATGACCTTGAAGCTCTACTGATAGATTTTGATAGCTAGATCAGCATTTCTGTGGTTTCATAAAAATCTGTCAAGTAGTTTCAGAGGAGTAGTCTCTACAAGTTGAAGTTTTTACTATATAACTCTAGGTAAACAAAAATGGCCACTGGCAGCCATGTTTAATGTCGAATCAAAATAATTTTCGACAAGAATCAACATCTTGTCATGCTGATCAATTCAGAAAAAGTCCCAAATCAATATCACTTACAGTTTTCAAGAAGTAGTCGCTACAAACTTGTTTTTAAAAATCTAAGGGCCAGCAGAGCTTATGGGATGGTGTGTTGTCCGTCGTCCGTCCGTCGTCCGTCCGTTAACTTTTCTTCAAATGACTTCTCCTCAGAAACCGCTTGGCTAATTTTGACCAAACTTCACATGGATGATCCTTAGATGAATGCTTTTTAGATTTGTTAAAATCAGGTCAGCGCTACATCCAAGATGGCTGCCATTACCATATATGGTCGAAACCTTAAAAGATCTTCTTCTCCAGAACCTCTGGACAGATTTCAACAGTTTTTCTTTTAAAATGATCGCCAACGCCTAGACTATCAAGTTTGTTCAAATAAAGTCCCCGGGGTCAAAAATGGCCGGGCCCCGGGGGTCCAAAGTTTGTATATTGAGGTTTTGCATGTTTTTCATATAGACATATAGGAAAAAACTTTAAAAAATCTTCTCTGAAACCACAAGGCACAGAGCTCTCATGTATTACATGTAGCATCAGCTTATGGTCCTCTGCTAAGTTTGTTCAAATGGTGACCCTGGGGTCAAATTTGTCCCCGCCCCGGGGGTCACAATTTTACATAGACTTAAATAGGATTTTTAAAAAAAAAAATCTTCTTCTCGGAAACTACAACAGCCGGAGGTTTGATATTTTGCATTTAATATAAGCTTATGGTCCTTTACCAAGTTTGTTCAAATGGTGACCCAAGGGTCACATGTTTTACATAGACATGTATAGGGAAAAACTTAAAAAATCTTCTTCTCTGAAACTGCAAGAGCCAGAGGTTTAATATTTTGCATTTGCTATAAGCTTGTGGTCCTCTACCAAGTTTGTTCAAATGGTGACCCAGGGGTCGCATTTGGCCCCACCCCGGGGTCACAGTTTTACATAGGCTTGTATAGGCAAAAATGAAAAAAAATCTTTCTCTCTGGAACCACATGGCACAGAGCTCTCATGTATTACATGTAGCATCAGCTTATGGTCCTCTACTAAGTTTGTTCAAATGCTGCCCTGGGGTCAAATTTGTCCCCGCCCCAAGGGTCACAGTTTTACATAGACTTATATAGGATCTTTTTTTTAAAAAATCTTCTCGGAAACTACAAGAGCCAGATGTTTGATATTAAACATTTATTATAAGCTTATGGTCCTTTACCAAGTTTGTTCAAATGGTGACCCTGGTGTCACATCTTGCCCCGCCCCGGGGTCACAGTTTTACATAAATGCAACAGCTTAAGGTTTAATATCTTGCATTTGCTATAAGCTTATGGTCCTTTACCAAGTTTGTTCAAATTGTGACCCTTGGGTCGCATTTGACCCTGCCCCAAGGGTCACATGTTTTACATAGACATGTATAGGGAAAAACTGAAAAAATCTTCTTCTCTGAAACTGCAAGAGCCAGAGGTATAATATTTTGCATTTGCTATAAGCTTATGGTCTTCTACCAAGTTTGTTCAAATGGTGGCCTATTGGTCATATTTGGCCCCACCCTGGGGGTCAGTTTTACTTAGGCTTTTATAGTCAAAAGCTGTTTTTATTTTTTAATTTGATTCATTTTTTTATTTTTTTTTCAATTGCAATATTTTTTTTTTTTTTTCTAATTTTTTTTTTTGTCTCTTTGATTTGAATTTTTGTTGTTTTTTTTTAAATTTTTTCATTATCTTTTTAATTACTTGACACTTACTTTAAAATTTCTTGTCGGCGCTACTCATTCTAAATGCCTTGTTGAATTTCGACGAAACTTGGCAGGAAGCATCGATAAGATGTCTAGTTGTGCATATCACGCTTTTGTTCCAGTTCGCTGATTTTTGACGGAGTTATGGCCCTTTGACATTTTTATTTTAAATTTCTTGTCGGCGCTACTCCTTAAACGGCTTGTTGCATTTCTACGAAATTTGGCAGGAAGCTTCAGTATAATGTCTAGTTGTGCAAAGCGCGGTATATCAATGAAATCCTGGACAATTTCGAAAACTAGCTAGATCTTGTTAGTAATAACAGAGTTATGGCCCTTGATTTGTTGAAAAATGCTATATTGTATTTTTCTTTGTTAAATCTATAGGAGAAGAGAGCTATATCTAGCTATATCTATCTAAATCTATCAGAGCTGTTTTAGCCAGTAGAGCGTCAACAGGCCCTCTTGGGCCTCTTGTTTTAAAGGACAAAATCTGGGAGTTTTTTTCGTGGGCTATTTTTAGCGCGCGAGCAGTATTTATAACCCAAATTCCATAAACGAATACCTAAAAATACACTTTTAAACAAGTTTCTTCATTGATTTCAGGGGAGATAACAAGAATGAGTAAAAATAATTTTTATCAACAATATTTTATTTTCATGCTTTTTAGCTCGACTGATCAGAGATCAGCAGAGCTTATGCCGTGGTGCGGCGTCCGTCTGTCCGTCCGTAAACTTTTATTTGTAGCAACTACTCCTCTGAAACTACTGGATGGATATTAATGAAACTTTAGAGAAATGTTGCACATGAAGTCTAGTTGATCCTAGCAAAAATTCATGTTGATGTGAAATCCAAGATGGCCGCCAAAGCTAAAAATAGATTTTTAAAATACAAGTTTGTAGCGACTACTTCTTGAAAACTATAAGTGATATTGATATGGGACTTTTTCTGAAATGATCAGCATGACATGATGTTGGTCCTTGATGAAAATCGTTTTGATTCGGCGTTAAACATGGCTGTCAGTGGCCATCTTTGTTTTAATACCTAGAGTTATATAGTAAAAACTTCAACTTGTTTTAAGACTACTCCTCTGAAACTACTTGACGGATTTTCATGAAACTTCACACTAATGTTGCTCTTGATGTCTAATAGATCCTAGCAAAAATTCATGTTGATGTGAATTTAAAGATGGCCGCCAAATCTAAAAACAGATTTTTAAAAAACAAGTTTGTAGCGACTACTTCTTGAAAACTCTTAAGTGATATTGATATGGAACTTTTTCTAAAATGATCAGCATGACATGGTGTTGGTCCTTGTCGAAAATCGTTTTGATTCGACGTTAAACAAGGCTGCCAGTGGCCATCTTTGTTTTAATACCTAGAGTTATATAGTAAAAACTTCAACTTGTTTTAAGACTACTCCTCTGAAACTACTTGACGGATTTTCATGAAACTTCACACTAATGTTGCTCTTGATGTCTAATAGATCCTAGCAAAAATTCATGTTGATGTGAATTTAAAGATGGCCGCCAAATCTAAAAACAGATTTTTAAAAAACAAGTTTGTAGCGACTACTTCTTGAAAACTCTTAAGTGATATTGATATGGAACTTTTTCTAAAATGATCAGCATGACATGGTGTTGGTCCTTGTCGAAAATCGTTTTGATTCGACGTTAAACAAGGCTGCCAGCGGCCATCTTTGTTTACATAAGAGTTATTTAGTAAAAACTTGTAGCGACTACTCCTCTGAAAATACTTGACGGATTTACATGAAACTTCACAGGAATGTTGCTCTTGATGTCTAAATGATCCTAGCTTCATTTCAGCTTGGTCTGAAATTCAAGATGGCCACCACAGCTAAAAATAGATTTTCAATAAACAAGTTTGTAGCGTGTACTTCTTGAAAACTATAAGTGATATTGATATGGAACTTTTTCTAAAATGATCAGTATGGAGTGATGTTGATCCTTGTCGAAAATTATTTTGATGCCACGTTAAACATGGCTGCCAGCGGCCATCTTTGTTTACAAAGAGTTATATCATGAAAACTTGTAGTGACAACTCCTCTGAAACTACTTGACGGATTTTCATGAAACTTCACAGGAATGTTGCACTTGATGGCTAATTGATCCTACCAAAATTTTAGGACGGCTGGAAATTCAAGATCGCCGCCATGGCTAAAAATAGATTTAAAAAAAAAAAATTGTAGCGACTACTTCTTGAAAACTATAAGTGATATTGATATGGGACTTTTTCTAAAATGATCAGCATGACATGAGGTTGGTCCTTGTTGAAAAATTATTTTGATTTGACATTAAATATGGTTTCCAGTGCCATCTTTGTTTACATAGAGTTATATATAAAAACTTGTAAAGACTACTCTGAAACTACTTGACAGATTTTCATGAAACTTCACAGGAAAGCTGATCTTGCTTTCAGAACCTGCCAGTAGGGCTTCAAGGTCATTGACCTCTTGTTATAATTAGTTTTTCTTGGTTTCCATCAGAACGTCAAGTGTCCAGTGTGACGTTATACAATGGTAACTCTACTCCAACCAGTAATGAAACAATAGCAGTGGACATTGGTGTGGAGAAGACACTGACGTGTTCAACAGGACCCTGTAGACCAGAAGCCACAATTGTTTGGTACATTGGTGAAGATAAACAGAAAACTACAGGGACACGCTTTAGTTTTATCGCAAACATCAAAGACCATCATGACAAACCAGTATACTGTAAGGCATACAACATACAACTAGAGAAAGAGGCTGTCTCCTCAAATAAACCTAAGCTGTATGTTAGAGGTATGTATGTCAAGTTAGTGGTTATATATAATATTAATGTAGATGTATTTTTAGCTCACCTGAGCTGAAGGCTTGCATTGAGCTATTGTGATCACTTTTTGTTCGTCGTCTGTCCGTCCGTCCGTCAAATATTGTAAACATTATTTTGAACTCTCTTTACATGGATAAACCTGAGGTCAATTACTTTCAGATTTTAATTAGGTCAGCATGACATCCAAGATGGCCATTACCATAAAAGTTGAAACCTTGAAAAATCTTCTCGAACTACTGAACATATTTTGACAGTTTTCTTTATTAATGATCGCCAACCCCCGGACTATCAAGTTTGTTCAAACAAAGTCCCCGGAGTAAAAAAGGGGCCTGCCCAGGGTGTCCAGAGTTTGTATACCGTATTTTACTGTGTATAGTTCACACCCGTATATAGAACATGAATGGAAGTTGTTACTATATATTCCATATACGGGACCCCATTATTTATAGTGCTTTTAATGGTTGTAATATTAATGGCACACAACAAGTTAATGCCCATTACTTTAAATAATGGGTATTACTGAATATTATAGGACCTCATTATTTATGAGACTTTTAATGATTCTAATATTAATAGCATCCAGCAAGTTTACTGCCCATTACTGTAAATAATGGCGCAAGCCACATAAAAAATAATGCCCATGAAATGATTTGAGGGAAAATGATGGCCATTATTTACACCCATTAAAAAAAATTACAAAATGAAGGGGAAAGTGCTATAAATAATGGTCCCATTAAAATCTTGGAATTAGTGTTAGTACAAAAATAATGGTCATGAAGTAGCATCATTAATGAACACTACTAGACTCCTAATAATGGTCATTACTAAGCATACTCTATGAATAATGGCCATTACAGTCCACACTCAGTAACTCAAACTGGATTACTTCGAATTTCCGCTTAAGACAAATTTTTGTCACTGTCCCAATTTTATTCCTTCTATTTTTGTCTCGCCTTTTCGAAGAAAAAAAGAGACATAGGTGTTGCTTTTCCGGCAGCGGTGGAGGCGGTGGCGGCAGCGTCAACATTCAAGTTTTGCATTTAGGTCATTTTCTCACAAACTATGCACTAGACCTTTCAAACTTTGCTTATAGTTGTATAATGGGTGGTACCTCTGAAACTAATTGACGGATTTTCATGAAACTTCACAGGAATGTTGCTCTTGATGTCTTGATCCTAGCAAAATTTCAGGTCGACCGGAAATTCAAGATGGCCACCACGGCTAAAAATAGATTTTTAAAATACAAGTTTGTAGCGACTACTTCCTGAAATCAAAATCAATAAGTAGAGCTTCAAGGTCATTGACCTCTTGTTTCATTTTTAGCTCTTCTGATCAGAGATCAGCAGAGCTTATGCCGTGGTGCGGCGTCCGTCGTCCGTCTGTCCGTCCGTCCGTCTGTCCGTCCGTAAACTTTTTTGTTGTAGTGACTACTCCTCTGAAACTACTGAATGGATTTTCATGAAACTTTACAGAAATGTTGCCCATGAAGTCTAGTTGATCCTAGCAAAATTCATGTTGATGAGAAATCCAGGATGGCCACCAAATCTAAAAATAGGTTTTTAAAAAACAAGTTTGTAGCGACTACTTCTTGAAAACTATAAGTGATCTTGATATGGGACTTTTTCTAAAATGATCAGCATGACATGATGTTGGTCCTTGTCGAAAATCGTTTTGATTCGACGTTAAACATGGCTGCCAGCGGCCATCTTTATTTACATAGTTATTTTGTAAAAACTTGTAGCGACTACTCCTCTGAAACTACTTGACAGATTTCCATGAAACTTTACAGGAATGTTGCTCTTGATGTCTAATTGATCCTAGCAAAACTTCAGGTCGGCCGGAAATTCAAGATGGCCACCACGGCTAAAAATAGATTTTCAAAAAACAAGTTTATGGCGACTACTTCTTGAAAATTATAAGTGATATTGGTATGGGACTTGGTATGGGACTTTTTCTAAAATGATCAGCATGTCATGATGTTGGTCCTTGTCGAAAATCGCTTTGATTCGATGTTAAACATGGCTGTCAGCGGCCATCTTTGTTTACATAGAGTTATCTAGTAAAAACTTGTAACGACTACTTCTCTGTAACTACTTGACGGATTTTCATGAAACTTTACAGGAATGTTGCTCTTGATGTCTTATTGATCCTAGCAAAATTTCAGGTCGGCCGGAAATACAAGATGGCCGCCATGGCTGAAAATAGATTTTCAAAATTCAAGTTTGTAGCGACAACTATAAGTGATATTGATATGGGACTTTTTATAAAATGATCAGTAAGACATGATGTTGATCCTTGTCAAAAATTATTTTGATTTGACATTAAACATGGCCGCATCTTTGTTTACATAGAGTAATATAATGAAAACTTGTAGCGACTACTCCTATGAAACTGCTTGATGGAATTTTCATGAAACTTCACAGGAATGTTGACCTAGCTATCAAAAATGTATCAGTAGAGCTTCAAGGTCATTGACCTCTTGTTAGATCTATTGGGATCACTCTCCGTCCGTCGTCTGTCGTCCTCAATTTTTGCTTGAAACGACTTCTCAGAAACCACTTTGCCAATTTTGAACAAACTTCAAATGGATGATCCTTAGATGAATGCTTTTTAAATTGATTAAAATTAGGTCAGCACGACATCCAAGATGGCCGCCATTACCATATATGGTAGAAACCTTAAGAAATTTTCTTCTCAAGAACTGCTGGACAGATTTCGACAGTTTTTAGCTCGACTGATCTTAGATCAGCAGAGCTTATGCCGTGGTGGGGTGTCCGTCGTCCGTCTGTCCCTCCGTCCGTCTGTCTGTAAAGTTTTATTTGTAGCGACTACTCCTCTGAAACTACTGGATGGATATTCATGAAACTTTACAGAAATGTTTCCCATGAGGTCTAGTTGATCCTAGCAAAAATTCATGTTGATGTGAAATCCAAGATGGCAGCCAAAGCTAAAAATAGCTTTTTAAAATACAAGTTTGTAGCGACTACTTCTTGAAAACTATAAGTGATATTGATATGGGACTGTTTGTAAAATGATCAGCATGACATGATGTTGGTCGTTGTCAAAAAACGTTTTGATTCAACGTTAAACATGGCTGCCAGTGGCCATCTTTGTTTACATAGAGTTATATAGTAAAAACTTGTAGCGACTACTCCTCTGAAACTACTTGGCGGATTTTCATGAAACTTTACAGGAATGTTGCTCTTGATGTGTAACTGATCCTAGCAAAGTTTCAGGTTGGCCAGAAATTCAAGATGGACACCACAGCTAAAAATAGATTTTTAAAAAATAAGTTTGTAGCGACTACTTCTTGAAAACTATAAGTGATATTGATATGGGTCTTTTTCTAAAATGATCAGCATGACATGATGTTGATCTGAGTTGAACATTATTTGGATTCGACGTTTAATATGGCTGCCAGTGGCCATCTTTGTTTACATAGAGTTATATAGTAAAAACTTGTAGCGACTACTCCTCTGAAACTACTTGACGGATGTTCTTGAAACTACACAGGAATGTTGCTCTTGATGTCTAGTTGATCCTAGAAGAATTTCAGGCTGGCTGGAAATTCAAAATGGCCACCACGGCTAAAAATAGATTTAAAATAAATAAATTTGTAGAGACTACTTCTTGAAAACTGTAAGTGATATTGATATGGGACATTTTCTAAAATGATCAGCATGACATGAGGTTGGTCCTTGTTGAAAAATTATTTTGATTTGACATTAAACATGGTTTCCAGTGGCATCTTTGTTTACATAGAGTTATATATAAAAACTTGTAAAGACTACTCTGAAACTACTTTACAGATTTTCATGAAACTTTACAGGAAAGCTGATCTTGCTTTCAGAACCTGCCAGTAGGGCTTCAAGGTCATTGACCTCTTGTTATAATTATTTTTTCTTGGTTTCCATCAGAACGTCAAGTGTCCAGTGTGACGTTATACAATGGTAACTCTACTCCAACTAGTAATGAAACAATAGCAGTGGACATTGGTGTGGAGAAGACACTGACGTGTGCAACAGGACCCTGTAGACCAGAAGCCACAATTGTTTGGTACATTGGTCGAGATAAACAGAAAACTACAGGGACACGCTTTAGTTTTATCGCAAACATCAAAGACCATCATGACAAACCAGTATACTGTAAGGCATACAACATACAACTAGAGAAAGAGGCTGTCTCCTCAAATGAACCTAAGCTGTATGTTAGAGGTATGTATGTCAAGTTAGTGGTTATATATAATATTAATGTAGATGTATTTTTAGCTCACCTGAGCTGAAGGCTTGCATTGAGCTATTGTGATCACTTTTTGTTCGTCGTCTGTCCGTCCGTCCGTCAAATATTGTAAACAACATTTTGAACTCTCTTTACATGGATAAACCTGAGGTAAATTACTTTCAGATTTTAATTAGGTCAGCATGACATCCAAGATAGCCATTACCATAAAAGTTGAAACCTTGAAAAATCTTCTCGAACTACTGAACATATTTCGACTGTTCTCTTTATTAATGATCGCCAACCCCAGGACTATCAAGTTTGTTCAAACTAAGTCCCCGGAGTAAAAAAGGGGCCCTGCCCAGGGTGTCCAGAGTTTGTATAATGTATTTTACTGTGTATAGTTCACACCCGTATATAGAACATGAATGGAAGTTGTTACTATATATTCCATATACGGGACCCCATTATTTATAACGCTTTTAATGGTTGTAATATTAATGACACACAACAAGTTTATGCCCATTACTTTAAATAATGGGTATTACTGAATATTAAGGGACCTCATTATTTATGAGACTTTTAATGAATCTAATATTAATAGCATCCAGCAAGTTTACTGCCCATTACTGTAAATAATGGCACAAGCCACATAAAAAATATTGCCCATGAAAAGATTTGAGGGAAAATGATGGCCATTATTTACACCCATTAAAAAAAATTACAAAATGAATGGGAAAGTGCTATAAATAATGGTCCCATTAAAATCTTGGAATTAGTGTTAGTACAAAAATAATGGTCATGAAGTAGCATCATTAATGAACACTACTAGACTCCTAATAATGGTCATTACTAAGCATACTCTATGAATAATGGCCATTACAGACCACTCTCAGTCACTCAAACTCGATTACTTCGAATTTCCGCTTAAGTCAAATTTTTGTCACTGTCCCAATTTTATTCCTTCTATTTTTGTCGCGCCTTTTCGAAGAAAAAAAGAGACATAGGTGTTGCTTTTCCGGCGGCGGTGGTGGCAGTGGCGGTGGCGACAGCGTCAACATTCAAGTTTTGCATTTAGGTCATTTTCTCACAAACTGTATGCACTAGACCTTTCAAACTTTGCTTATAGTTGTATAATGGGTGGTACATCGCAACGTGACAAAGCAAATGTGGAAGTGACCTTGACCCTCCAAGCAAAGGGCAGATAACTTACTAATTTTTAGGTTCAATTTTTGCGTTTAGGTCACTTTTTCACAAACTTTATGCACTAGACCTTTCAAACTTTGCTTATAGTTGTATCTTGGGTCGTACATGGCAACGTGACAAAGCAAATGTGGAAGTGACCTTGACCCTCCAAGCAAAGGGCAGATAACAATGATTTTTAGGTTCAACTTTTGCGTTAAGGTCACTTTTTCACAAACTGTATGCGCTAGACCTTTAAAACTTTGCTTATAGTTGTATCTTGAGTGGTACATCGCAACGTGACAAAGCAAATGTGGAAGTGACCTTGACCCTTCAAGCAAGGGCAGATAACCTTATAGTTTTTACCTACAACTTTGGCGTTTAGGTCACTTTTTCACAAACTGTATTCACTAAGACCTTTCAACCTTTGCTTATAGTTGTATCTTGAGTGGTACATTGCAACGTGACAAAGCAAATGTGGATGTGTCCTTCACCATCCAAGCAAAGGGCAGATAACTTTAATTGTTACATTTACATCACTTTCTCATGAACTAGAATTATGCACTAGATGTTTTAAACCTAATTTATAGCTTAATTTTTGGAAGAAAACATTCTATTTTAACATAGTTGTGTCTTCGGTATTGCATCTTTTTTTTGGATGCCTGGATTTCATCTATGATCTTGACCTACTTTTTGGAGCTCATGATTTTTAGCTCTACTGGCCAAAGGCCTTCATTTTTCTTCCGATCTTTACCAAACTTTACCAGATTGTTAATATCAATGAAAGCTCGCACAAGTTCGAAAACCAGCCAGATCAGACCAATAACAACGGAGTTATGGCCCTTGATTTAGTTAAAAATGCTATATTTTCCTCAATAGCAACTTATTCTTGAAAACTGTAAGTGATATTGATATGGGACGTTTTCTAAAATAATCAACATGACATGATGTTGATCCTTGTCGAAATTTATTTCGATGCGACTTTAAACATCTTATTTACATAAATTTATATAGTAAAAACTTGTAGCGACTACTCCTCTGAAACTACTTGGACGATTTTTCATGAAAATTCACAGGAATGTTGCTCTTCATGTCTAATTGATCCCAGAATTTGTTTAGGTCGGCCGGAAATTCAAAATGGCCGCCATGGCTAAAAACAGATTTTTAAAAAAATGTTTGTAGCGACTACTTCTTGAAAACTGTAAGTGATATTGATATGGGACTGTTTGACAGTTTCTAATATGATCAGCATGACATGATGTTGATCCTTGTTGGCGCCAGTGGCCATCTTTGTTTACATAGAGTTTGTATAGTAAAAATTTGTAGCGACTACTCCTCTGAAACTACTTGACGGATTTTCATGAAACTTCACAGGAATGTTGCTCTTAATGTCTAGTTGATTCTAGCACAATTTCAGGTCGTCCGGAAATTCATGATGGCCACCACGGCTAAACATAGATTTTTAAAAACAAGTTTGTAGCGACTTCTTCTTGAAAACTGTAAGTGATATTGATATGGGACTTTTTCTGAAATGATCAGCATGACAAGATGTTGATCCTTGTCGAAAATTATTTTGATTCGACTTTAAACATGGCTGCCAGTGGCCATCTTTGTTTACCTAGAGTTATATAGTAAACACTTCAACTTGTAGCGACTCTTCTGAAACTACTTGACAGATTTTTATGAAACTTCACAGGAATGCTGATCTAGCTATCAAAATCTATCCGTAGAGCTTCAAGGTCATTGACCTCATGTTAATTTATTAATTATTAAGTTTAAAATATAAACATTCAGGGTCCTCCACAGGATTTTTTTCAGGCGCTGGCATAGGCAGCGCGGGGGGTGGGTTTGGGAGGGGGCGGCCCCCTCCCATTGTCGATTTTTAAGTTGCACCATATGCCCCGAGATGATTTTTAATTATAAAATGAAGATGGGGAAAACTATATTAAAGAGAATATAATTATACATATATATTACTTATTCAATAGTGTGACTCGGGATAAAGTCAAAATATTTTTTTTTTTTTTTTTTTTAAAAAACTTTGAAAATTGATGGTTAAAATCCCGACGTTAAATATTATTGAACTAAAACTACAACATGACATAATATAATCTGCAATAAATACACCCCAATACAACAAACTCTTTATCCATTAAATTTAGACCATAATCAGCTACCATACACTTTACAATAATCTGCGTTTGAATAAGATAATATTAATATTCATTCTTTACATTGATAGCCCTTAAATTACATGTATTTATTTACTAACCATTTTCCATTTCCTCAACCCATTTGAAGTCTTTCTCCCAGTCTGGATTGAACCCGGTCAGCCTGACCCTGGCTCTTTTGGCGACTGGTTCAGATGCTGAGTCACAGACAGTAGGTGCAGCCTCAACATTTCTTACCACAAAAAACTTGCCAATTCCCCCATCTAAGGGTCTCTTACTACTTTGCTTCGACATTTTGTTATGATAAATTAATAGAAACATCGGGCATTTTATAGCAAAGTAACCCAGTTTAACTTCATTAACTTAATTAATTAAAGATATTAACTAATCTCTGAAAGTATCGAGTAATTAAAATAATCTGCAACAAATTAATACTTACAAACTGCAGACGATCCACGCAGAGAGCCGACGAACATCAAAACATAATAATTTTTTTAACAACTCCTTAATAATCATTCATCCTGTATTTAAATCACATTATCCAATCACTTATGTCACATCGCTTCATCTTATCTAATTAATCCCATCAAGTTTTGTTTGTCGGGACATAATAATGATCAACAATAAACTCAAGTGAATCACAGCTAACGCAACGCGACAACACCGTATCTCTGCCTGATTTGACTGGTTTATACAACTGTACACACTTGTCCTTGACGTGTAGTATTTCACACCGATAGCGCGTGACTTACATCCTGTGTAGAAGGTCTGTTTATAGTGTATGTGTCGGACTATAAGCAACACGAATCAAGTAAATCAAAGCACCGCGCTTGGGATTTAAAGGACCGCGCTAATTTCAAGGACAGCGCAAATAAGGATTTTGATTTTCAAGCACCGCGCTAGCGCGGTGCTTAAAGGCGCTGTGGAGAACCCTGACATTAATAACCAAGGATAAGCATGTAAGATCATCTAACACTATAAATATTTGAGCTTTATATTATGGTCTGGACTCTGAGTTTCTCAAATAAGAATAAAGTGTCATGGAACAAAAGCAACCAACATCAGTCAAGGAACCCCTTTTTAGCTCTACTGATCAGAGATCAGCAGAGCTTATGCTGTGGTGCGGTGTCCGTCGTCGGTCAGTCCGTCCATCTGTCTGTCCGTCTGTTCTGTCCATCCTTTAAACTTTTTTTTGAAGCGACTACTCCTAAGAAACTACTGAATGGATTTTCATGAAACTTTATAGAAATGTTGCCCATGAAGTCTAGTTGATCCTAGCAAAAATTCATGTTGATGTGAAATTCAAGATGGCCCCCAAATCTAAAAACAGATTTTTAAAAAACAAGTTTGTAGCAACTACTTCTTCAAAACTCTAAGTGATATTGGTATGGGACTTTTTCTAAAATGATCAGCATGTCATGGTGTTGGTCCTTGTCGAAAATCATTTTGATTCGACCTTAAACATGGCTGCCAGTGGCCATCTTTGTTTACATAGAGTTATTAAGTAAAAGCTTGTAGCGACTACTCCTCTGAAACTACTTGACGGATTTCCATGAAACTTCACAGGAATGTTGCTCTTGATGTCTAAATGATCCTAGCAACATTTCAGGTTGGTCGGAAAAACAAGATGGCCACCACAGCTAAAAATAGATTTTCAAAAAACAAGTTTGTAGCGAGTACTTCTTGAAAACTATAAGTGATATTGATAGCGGCCATCTTTGTTTCCATAGAGCTATATAATGAAAAACTTGTAGCGACTACTCCTCTGAAACTACTTTACAGATTTTCATGAAACTTCACAGGAATGTTGCTCTTGATGTCTAATTGATCCTAACAAAATTTCAGGTCGGCCGGAAATTCAAGATCGCCGCCATTTCTAAAAATAGATTTTTAAAAAACAAATTTGTAGTGACTTCTTCTTGAAAACTATAAGTGATATTGATATGGGACTTTTTCTAAAATGATCAGCATGACATGAGGTTGGTCCTTGTTGAAAAATTATTTTGATTTGACATTAAACATGGTTTCCAGTGGCATTTTTGTTTACATAGAGTTATATATAAAAACTTGTAAAGACTACTTTGAAACTACTAGAAGATTTTCATGAAACTTCACAGGAATGCTGATCTAGCTTTTAGAACCTGCCAGTAGAGCTTCAAAATGCTGATCTAGCTTTCAGAACCTGCCAGTAGAGCTTCAAGGTCATTGACCTCTTGTTATAATTATTTTTTCTTGGTTTCCATCAGAACGTCAAGTGTCCAGTGTGACGTTATACAATGGTAACTCTACTCCAACCAGTAATGAAACAATAGAAGTGGACAGTGGTGCGGAGAAGACACTGACGTGTTCAGCAGGACCCTGTAGACCAAAAGCCACAATTGTTTGGTACATTGGTGAAGATAAACAGAAAACTACAGGGACACGCTTTAGTTTTATCGCAAACATCAAAGACCATCATGACAAACCAGTATACTGTAAGGCATACAACATACAACTAGAGAAAGAGGCTGTCTCCTCAAATAAACCTAAGCTGTATGTTAGAGGTATGTATGTCAAGTTAGTGGTTATATATAATATTAATGTAGATGTATTTTTAGCTCTCCTGAGCTGAAGGCTTGCATTGAGCTTTTGTGATCACTTTTTGTTCGTCGTCTGTCAGTCCGTCCGTCCTTCAAATATTGTAAACAATGTTCTCTGAAACCTCATGATCAATTTTGAACTCTCTTTACATGGATAAACCTGAGGTCAATTACTTTCAGATTTTATTTAGGTCAGCATGAAATCCAAGATGGCCATTACCATAAAAGTTGAAACCTTGAAAAATCTTCTCGAACTACTGAACATATTTCGACTATTCAAACTAAGTCCTCGGAGTAAAAAAGGGGCCCCCCCAGGGTGTCCAGAGTTTGTATACCGTATTTTACTGTGTATAGTTCACACCCGTATATAGAACATGAATGGAAGTTGTTACTGTATATTCCATATACGGTACCCCATTATTTACTGAATATTAAGGGACCTCATTATTTATGAGTGTCACAGGATGACCCTAGTGATTGGGGCTAACTCAGGAAAGAATCAATTACGGTGAATGCATTAACATAACTTTATTGCAACTTTTAAAATATGTTAAATATATATACAATTATCTAAAAAAACAAGCGAATACACAGATGAACTATGAAAAGAATGTTCTCACGAACCAGAGAAACAGATAACTTTTGCATCAATTGGGTAAATACCCACTGTTTTTTTAAAAAATGGGTATTTTGAATTTTAATTGGGTATTTTTTTTTCCGGATACCCATTGATTTTAATTTAATTGGGTATTTTCTAAATATAGTTGGGTATTGATAGAAATTTTGGCTTATTTAGAACTACTCAGCTGCTCAATACCTGAAATGCACTGTCCACAATTTCATTGATGATTTTCAGCGCAATATCATGACTGCCAGTCACAGAGTCGCCAATTACATCGTTCAGTATTGACCTAGCTATGTTCTGCGCTTCTGACGTAGAGCTTGATGGTTGAAAAAAGTTGTGAATTGCGTTTTTCTGCGAAAACGTTGACAAATTACTTTTTTTGCGACCTCTCTTCGCCATTTTTCATCATAAACACCAGACGCTTGATTTTGAAGTCAGGAGCGCTATACTCTGGTTCCCGTTCAGTATACTGTAAAGTTGGGGACGAGAACCAGAAAATGTGGTAAAGCTGGAAATGCTTGCTTCAAACGTCCAATTTACCGTTCCTGAATAGGACGACTGAATGTGCGGTTGTGCCTTTTGTAAACGAAAGAAGACGGTCACATACTACTAAATGATTAACCCATTGTACAAATTGAGCGAAAATGCGATACGCACGATCAAAATTTTATTTGCGTAAAAGTTTTTTTTGTATGCTTTTTGATACCCTGCATTGAAATTTTAATTGGGTATTCACTAATTTTAATTGGGTATTTACGCAAATACGCTGCTTATCTGTTTCTCTGATGAGCGTTTAAGACGTTCTTAGCATTGTAATAAATACTGAATGTATACGACACTAAAGTGTTGTTAAAGTTATAACAATGTTGATCTATGATCTGGCGCGATAACTGTGATGCGCGAGGTCTCATGAAGATGATGATGCGCGAATCCAATGGGTGATGGTCATCAAATGCCTTCTATAAGGGTTGATGACGCGATATGTAAGATGATTAACCTCCACTAAGGTTGTGGATGATGTTCCTCCAGTGAGGACTGATAACGGGCCCACCTTGTGGCTAAATTCGCAGTATTAAAATCTACATGAAAGGCCCCTTCTACAATTTTGCCGTTTAAGGAAGATAGACCTATACGTTTACATGCATTATCACAAAACTAAACTTATGAAACGGCCTCTCTGGCAGCCACTTAAAATGTGCACGTTTTTACGTGTTACATGAATATATCATGGATACTGTGAATTTGTTCCAACTCAACAATAGATTAGGGTGTAACTAACAGCTTACAAAAGCTATGTACGACCAATACGCTCTACTCGTGACATTTTGTGACAACATCTCCCCACTTAAAGAAAGTGCTACACTTTTTAAAATTCAACAAAATGATTAATTAAACAATAAATTAGTCCTAGCAAAAGACATGATTGCATAATAAGCAACATTAAATTTCAACAATATTCTACAATTTTACACTACACTGTCGTAACATAAACTACTATAATAGTACTAAACCTGTCATTATGTGCGGCGACTTAAATAGTCTGCCCCAATATTGTCCTTTCCTCGGATCGCTTTAATTTTCATCCGGTAAGGCTGCAGAGTCAGTGCCCACCTCATTAACCTACTGTTAGCTACCTTTGCTTTGTTCATGTAAGCTAAACTGGTGGTCAGTCTCCAAGACAAATTCCTTACCAAAAACATATATCGGTGGAATTTACTGACACCCCACACTACTGCAAGACACTCCCTTTCGATAACAGAGTAGTTACATTCCCGGGGTAGTAGTTTCCGACTTGTGTAAGCCACAGGGAGACTACACCCATCTTGCTCTTGCAGTAGGACTGCACCCACTCCTATATCGGAGGCATCCGTTCTAAGGATAAACTCCTTGTCAAGTTAAGGTAACTTTTGTATTCGGGTTTTGACCAGACTCCCCTTTAAAGAGACAAAAGCTCGCTCCTGACTTCCCCCCAAAGTTATACTATTGGGTTGACCTTTCTTTGTCAAGTCTGACAAAGGTGCAGCTATAGCCGAAAAGTTTGGGTTGAACTTCCTGTAAAAACCCGCAAACCCTAAAAATGACCTAAATTGTTTCTTTGTCTCGGGTCTTGGTGCTTCCTGAATTACCTTAACCTTGTCGGGGTTGGGTTTCAATTTCTGGTCCCTCCCGACAACATGACCCAGACACTCTATATCTGCGTAACCTATGCAACACTTGCTAGGTTTTGCAGTCAGTTTAAACCGGCGTAGCCGTTCCAACAGATGACGTAGAGCCTTAATATGGTCATCAAATGTTGTTGTAAACACCAGGATGTCATCGACAAAACTGTCTGTGTTGGACAAATCTTTCAGGACTTTCCTCATCAATCTACAGAATGTTGCTGGTGCGTTTACGAGACCGAAGGGCATGACCTTGAACTTAAAAAGTCCTTGCGAAGTTTCGAAGGAGGTCATCTCTTTAGCTTGGTCTGAAAGTGGGACTTGCCATTAAACTTTACTGAGGTCTAACTTGGAGAAATACGAATATCCCGCAAGTTTAGAGAATACCTCCTCAATATTAGGCATTGGGTCTGCATCAAAGATGGTACGTTTATTTAGCTGTCTAAAATCGATGCAGAATCGAATTGACCCATCCTTCTCCTTAATAAGTACGACTGGGGATGAAAATGGGGCGTTTAAAGGTTCGATGACACCCAATTTCAACATGTCTTTCACCTCCTCATCATCAATTGATCGGGAATGAAATGGAATGGGATACCCCTTAATTCTAATTGGTTCCCCTGATGTGAGTACAATATCATGTTGCACTCCATCTGTCTGCCCCGGGTTTTCGGACAGGACATCACTGAACTCCGAGAGTAAACTATCCATCTCTCGTTGCTGCTCTACACTAAGCCTGCCCGATATGTCTACATCGGCTGCTGTCTCCTTACCTACACTAGTGGGAAAATACATGGGACACATCTCTCTAAGAATCCTCATGGGACCTCTAACTGATCTACCGTACAATAACTCAAACGGAGAAAATCCTAAACTCTCTTGTGGAACCTCTCTAAATGCAAGCAACAAAGCATTTGAGATACTTGTCCCAATCTTTGGTTCTCTCTGTACACACGCCGTAACATTTGCTTTAACGTCCCGTTAAATCGTTCGACTAACCCGTTACACATAGGGTGATATGGTGTTGTCATGATTTGACGCAAAGACAATAACCTGCTTACTTTAGCCATAAGTTCTGACGTAAACTGTGACCCACAATCAGTCAGCATTTCCTCTGGTACACCTAGCCTACTGAACATATCTACTAATGCCTCAGCTACTCTCTCAGTTTCAATTGAGAGCAATGCTACTGCCTCCGGATACCTAGTTGCATAGTCTACCATGCCAAAATTGGTCCAACTATGTCTACGGCTACCCGCTTAAATGGTGTATCTATCAGTGGTATCTAACCTAAATGTACTTTGGTCACTCGACCTTTTGGTACTGTCCTTTGGCATACATCGCAGGACCTACAATACCTTGTTACATCTCCACTAGCGCCTGGCCAATAAAATTCTGCCAATACTCTATCTGACATTTTCTTTGCGCCTAAATGACCTCCCATAATCGACTCATGAGCTACCTTAAGCACTGCTGTCGTTCTATACTGGGTAGGTACCACTAATTGGTGAAACTGTCTACCACCACTATCTTCAAATTGTCTGTACAATAAACTATTCTTATGTACAAACTTAGAACTACCGGACCCTTTACACTTCTTCACTACACCATCCTTGGCCTTCACTTTACAAGGACCTAATGACTCGTCTTGAGTTTGTGCTTCTTTAAACTCTGCTTTGGATATGTCACCTACGGCTGCAGGAACCTTTAATTTTCTATAAGCCTGAGCTTGCTTCTGAACCTGTGCTCTAGTCTCTACTGCATTACTTATGCTACTCCTAAAATCGGACACTACCGGAAATACTGAACCTTCTGTGTTCCCTATCGTTAAATCATACATCGGGTCATCCATACATAATGCCTCTGTAGTCCCTTTAAGGAAAGGTGTATCTACATCTATTCTCGCTTTTGGCACATTCTCTACCGACTTATTCAACAACATACACGGTGACTGTTTACCTACCAGCTGGTCATCCGTAACTAAACTACGCCTGACTACCACACCTGTACAACCTGTATCCCTCATTACAATTACATCCGTGCCATTCACTCTACCATCTGCCGTTGGAAGATTTGCATACGGAAAGAGACATGTTCCGATCTTCGCCATTACACCATCCGCTTTAACACAACAATTACTACTCTCGGTTTTAATAACCGGACTATTTCTACCTCTGCCTTTACCTCGGTTTTGACCATCTCTACCTCTACCGAAATTCCATGGGTTGTTAAAACCTTGGTTCTGACTACCTACATTGTTGTCCCCTCTACTATTGTCACTAAAATTGTCTACGACAGCGGAAACCTTCACCGCTTTCCTACAATCATGTGAAGCATGATTCCCATTACAGTGACGACAACGAATAAAAGGTCTACCTATGTTGTTACCAATATTGCTACCTCCTCTAGCACCCATCGAACTACCTCCACCCCTATAGTTTCCACTCTGGACTTTCTGTTTATTACTTTGATCGTCCCCTTGCCTATCTCTAAAAGTCTTGTCTTTTGACACTACATTATGAGCTCCGCCTCTAGCCTCGGCAAACTGATCTGCTTGTGTTGCAATTTCTTCTACACTAGCTAATTTTCTTTCTTTTAGAAATAAGAACAGATCTCTACTACAAACATTGAATAGCTGGTCCCGCAACAAGAAATCTATCAGACCTCGATAAGTCTGCGTTGCCTTCCCTAACTCTAACCACCTATCTAAGTAATTTCTAGACCTACTAATAAACTGAATAAATGACTCGCCTTTCTCAGGCAAACAAGCTCTAAACCGCTATCTAAAACCTTCTCTCAGTTAACTCAAATCTCTTTAGCAGAGCATCCTTTAACTTGTCATAGTCAAGAGAATCTACACTAGGTAATCTAGAAAATACATCTAAGGCCTTGCCTCTCAATAACGCACTTGAAAATATGATGTGTATATCTTGATAGTATGTCATAATGTGTTAACCTTCTTTAAATAAAGAATTTATTATTATTATTATTATTATTAAATGAACTGCCCACTTATCTTTGGTCCATTCCTGTAACTCAGCATAACGTTCAAACCGTAACAAGTAACTATCCATGTTATCTTTGTCAGCATCAAAGTATGGTAACTTCGGACCTTTTAACTTCCCAGAATAACTATCTTTCCCTACAGTTTTACTGTCCTTACTATGTGTCTTAGCTGCTTCCAACTCTAAAGCTAACTTATGATCAAACTCTGATTTCTCCCTCTCCATCATTATCTTAGCCTTAGCTAGTCTACCATCTGTTTCGAACCTCTCATGTTCTCACTCTTGCTTCTCCCTTACTATTCTACTTTCTAATTCTAGCTTCTCTGTGGCTAGTCTACTTTCTTCATCTCGCTTCTCTTTAGCTAACCTACTTTCTAATTCTAGCTTCTCTTTATCAGCATCTAGCTTCTCTTTAGCTAATCTACTTTCTAATTCTAGCTTCTCTTAATCCTTTAATATGATTGTACAATGAAAGCTCAGACGAGTTTGAAAACCAACCAGATCGAACCAGCATATAGAAGAAAATAATTATAGTTGCCACTTTGTCCGTCCGAGCGTCACACTTTCTTGTCCGGACCATAACTCGAAAAGTATTAAAGGGAATGAAATGAAACTTCACACAATGATAGAGGGCATTGAGAGGAAGAGCAGAGTGCAAGAACCGTAACTCTGTCTTTATTCAAATTAGAGTTATTGTCCTTTGTGATTTTATACTTAGAATTTTTGTCCGGAGCATATCTTCAAAACTACTGATGGGACTGCAATGAAACTTAACACAATGATACAGGGCAATGAGAGAAAGTGTAGAGTGCAAGAACCGTATATTACAGTTATTGTCATTCAAATTAGAGTTATTGCCCTTTGTCATTTTATACTTAGAATTTTTGTACGGTTCAAAACTACTGATGGGGCTGCAATGAAACTTCATGCAATGATAAGAGGGCAATGAGAGGAAGTGCAGAGTGCAAGAACCGTAACTCTGTCATCATTCAAATTAGAGTTATTGTCCTTTGTAATTTTATACTTTGAATTTTTGTCCGGAGCATATCTTCAAAACTACTGATGAAACTTCACACAATAATAGAGGGCAATGAGAGAAAGTACAGAGTGCAAGAACCGTATCTTTGTCATCATTCAACTTAGAGTTATTGCCCTTTGTAATTTTATACTTAGATTTTTTATCCGGAGCATAAACTACTGATGGAACTGCAAATTGAAAAGTGCTGGGTGATACAAGGCCATAAGTTGAGGACATATTTCGGGAGCATCCGTCGGTTCTACTGATTTTCTTGTTGTATTTTTATTTGTTTTGTTTATTTCTCATAAGAAACCTTCCCTTGCGAAAATTGAAATTACTTCGAATCACTAGAATTTTTTTCCTAAGTATTCCTAATAATTCCATGAAAAACATAGGATTAAGGGATTGGATTTTGTTGGATTTCATTGGCGGTATTGGCCGCGCTTTCCTAGGAATTCGTATAAAATCTCAGGTGGAAAAACATTGGAATTCGTAGGAATTTCAAAACAGAAAGCATTGGAAATTGCTAGGATTTCCTAGGAATTCTGAAGTGGATAAACATTGGATTTCCTTGGCGGTATTGGCTGCGATTTCCTAAGAATTCCTAGAAAATCTAAAGAAAAAACATTGGAATTCTTATGAATTTCAAGACAGAAAAACATTGGAATTCCTGTGAATTTCAAAACAGAAAAAACACTGGAATTCATAGGAATTTCAAAACAGAAAAATAATGGATATTGCTAGGATTTCCTAGAAATTCCAAGTTCGCTACAAAAACATAAAGCAGAAACGTACAATATCAGATTTCTTTGGACTTGCATTGCTGGTTACAAAGATAATAAAATATTCATATTTTTTATTTATTTTTTAATAAAATAAATTCACAGCAACATATTTGACACTTGGTTGTAATACAAAGTTTTCTTGATATTTTGTGTTTAAACTAAATTATTCTTTTAGAAAAAAATATATTTAAAATTAATCAGAATGTTCTTTCACGTTGAATTTGCATCATTTGAACATCTGCCCATTAACATCAATATGATTGATTTAAGATTATTGTTTTTTGAAAATTTGAATTAGAAGAAGAACTGAAATATTATTTGAAACATATATCTCATTTAAAATCATTAAAATGAAAAACAAATAAAAAAAACCACTACAAAATAATGTACTTATAGGGCATATAACCATATGAAAGAATCATAAATCTTGGTTCCCCGTAATGTGTTCATCCTGTGTTTCTTGGTCCATGCTAAGGTGTGACATATTCTGAAAGAAAATACAGAGATCATCATTTGCAAATTCCTATTTACCATATACTTTTAACTAAGAATAAAAGGCAGATCTAGAATTTATAGGCGGATAAACTATGACAGTTAACTAATTGCTACAATTCTATCCTAAATGTAATGTACCCAATCTACTTTTTCAACATATTTATTAAATAGGAGTGCAGAATCATCAGATAAGACTAGTCACTCTTATTATTGATTTCAATTTGGACCAGTAAACTAGTTAGTAGCGTGTCTACTGTAATTCCGAAATGTATATACTATTAGTCTAACCAAAGCTACATGGGAAACTTACTTTTGCATGCTAAATATGGAACATGTTTCATCCAAGACTTCATCTCCTGGTTTGTCTGGTACCAGCCTGTCATGGCCCCTAACGAAAGCAGTCTCTTTCAGTTCTAAAATAGTAGTTTTAACCAGTTTATTATGTCTCTGTTTTAACAAAATGAATTTAAACAACATTGTTTTTTAAATCACTGTCATGTGTAAACATATACAAGTCATGTTTAAGAGTTGCTTATATCATCTGTTTTAAAGAGATACACCAGTGTCCATAACAGTGGTTATATAGGCAAAATGATTATAGGAAGATGGTGACATCTGCTTCAGCAGCTTTGAAAAGAGTCAAAATGTCTCAAATATAATCAACAATTAGTCTAAGCATTCTAATGAATATACATTTCACAATCTTTGATGAACATTAATTGTATGTCATATTGATAATTTGAAGTAGATTAGTACATACCTGTAAACATCAGCTTTCATTCTGCTTCTGTCTTAATCCTCCAGTAAAATATAAATATGAGACTAGCCACACTTGTATCCAGCAGAACCAAGAGTTTCAATAAAAATAATTTCACAATTTAGTACTTTATTAAATAAGATAATCAACAAAAACATATTTCCTGTGCCCAACATGTTAGACATTTTCAAACTGACCAGCCTGGATTTTGTTCAACCAATCAACTCTCAGCAATCAGGGGTTACACTAAGGTTAATTCAGAATATATTATGTAAATGTACCACTAATGTATGGCCAATAGATGGACATAATCCTCCTATCACCTCACATCTGGAAATGATTCTCTTGGGATTGCCAATACAAAGGGCTGCATTAAGACCTTTCTGTGTTTTCAGTATTTTAGAAATGATCCTTATCTGATACATGTACATCATAAGAAGAAGTAGTAACATAAGTAGTAGTAGAAGTAGTAACAGCAGCAGTAGTAGTAGTAACAGCAGTAGTAGTAGTAGTAGTATCATGTAGTAGTTACAGCAGTAGCAGCAGCAACAACAGCAGTAATAGTAGAGGTAGTAGTAGTAGAGCAGTAGTAGTAGTAGTAGTAGTAGTTACAGCAGCAGTAGTAGTATAAGTAGTGAATGTAGTAGTTACAGCAGTAGCAGCAGCAAAAACAGCAGTAGTAGTAGTGGACAGCAGTAGCAGCAGCAGTAGTATAAGTAGTAGTAATAACAGCAGTAGTAATATAAGTAGTAGTAATAACAGCAGTAGTAGTGAAAGTAGTAGAGCAATAGCAACAGTAGTAGTAGTAGTAGTAACAGCAGTAGTAGTGGTAATAACAGGAGGAGTAGTAGTAACAGCAGTAGTAGTAGAAATAGTAATAATAACAGCAGTAATAGTAGAAGTATTGCATGTAGTAGTAACAGCAGTAGTAGTAGTAGTAGCAGCAGCAACAGTACTGGTAGTAGTAGTAACAGCAGTAGTAGTAGAAGTAATACATGTAGTAGTAACAGAAGTAGCAGGAGCAACAACAGCAGTAGTAGTAGTAGTTCAGCAGCAGTTGCTTTTGTAGTAGTAGTAGTAGTAGTAGTAGTAGTAATATTGGTAGTAGTAGTTGTTGTAACAGCAGAAGTAGTAAATAAGTCCAAAGTATACCAATATTTTTTCAATTGTGAAAAGAAAGGAAAGCATTGGACTTTTTTTTTCTGGTCAAGAATTCAAGTCCAAGCTTTTCCAAGCTTTTCCAAAGTATGCTGATGGACAGAGAGTAGAAGTCCAAAGAAATCCAATGTTTATGCACAGGGAAAAACATCGGATTTTGATGGATTAAAAATCCAATGTTTTCCAAACTTTCTCCAAGAAACAATCTTGAGAATTCCATGGAATTTCTAGGAGTTTTCATTCCAAGGAAATCCAATGTCTTTCCAACAAAGAAAACATTGAACTTCCTTGGAACTCTAAAGAATTCTTAAGAATGAAAAAATGCTTGGATTTATTTCTGCAAGGGTTGGTTCATTTTTTGGCGAACACGGTATTACCTATATGCTATCGCTCATAGACCGGATACATAGTTTTAGCGCACCACACGGATGTTACCATATTTTTCAAGACCAGACTGATTTTATTGAACGCAGTATCTCAGTCTGACGATTTGTCTCGATTTTTACAACGGTTGTAATGTTTGTATTTGAAACAAGCTTTGCAGATGATCAAGACTATTGCTCAGTAGGGAAACATCAGAATCATTCCGAATAACCAGGTATTTGCGCCGTAGCCTGGTTCCCAGGCCTCCCAAGATGGTTTGTGGGAGGCCAGGGAAGCAGGCTAGCTGCCAAATAACACCGGGAATGCACACCTGTTTTGGATGGTTTAATTTGCGGGACCTGGTACGGTTTTTGATGTGACTTGCGGCGCGATCATCTTTGTTTAGAAGAGTTGTATAGTAAAAACTTGTAGCGACTACTCATCTGATGTTGGTCCTTGTTGAAAATTATTTTGTTTCGACATTAAACATGGCTGCCAGCGACCATCTTTGTTTGCATAATGTTATATAGTAAAAACTTGTAGCAACTATTCCTCTGAAACTACTTGACAGATTTTCATATAACTTCATAGAAATGAAGACTCCAAGACCATTGCCACCAATCAAAAGCAAAAAGGCAACAGAAATCTTATCACATCCTATGGCTACTGAACAGGATGATAAAAGCCGGTAAGTTTTTAGCTTTACTGGCCAAAGGCCAGCAGAACTTATGGGATGGCGAGTTGTCCGTCGTCCGTCCGACCGTTAACTTTTACATTCACTGAATAGATTTCTTCTTTTTTTTTAAATATTTCTATGTAGTTTTGGTCAGTTCTTACACATAGCTATGTTGCACTCCCAACCCCACCCCACATTGTTTTCTGATGGTATGTACTAGCTATATAATTTATTATTCTCTGAAAAATCGAATAGTCGAGATGCGCTGTTCTCCGACAGCTCTTGTTTTTAGCTCTACTGATCAGAGATCAGCAGAGCTTATGCCGTGGTGCGGCATCCGTCGTCCGTCTGTCTGTCCGTAAACTTTTATTTGTAGCGACAACTCCTCTGAAACTACTGGATGGATATTCATGAAACTTTACAGAAATGTTGCTCATAAAGTCTAGTTGATCCTAGCAAAAATTCATGTTGATGTGAAATCCAAGATGGCCGACAAAGCTAAAAATAGAGTTTTAAAATACAAGTTTGTAGCGACTACTTCTTGAAAACTATAAGTGATATTGATATGGGACTTTTTCTTAAATGATCAGCATGACATGATGTTGATCCTTGTCAAAAATCGTTTTGGTTCAACGTTAAACATGGCTGCCAGCGGCCATCTTTGTTTACATAGAGTTATATAGTAAAAACTTATAGCGACTACTCCTCTGAAACTACTTGACGGATTTTCATGACACTTTACAGGAATGTTGCTCTTGATGTCTTATTGATCCTAGCAAAATTTCAGATCTGCCAGAAATTCAAGATGGCCGTCACAGCTAAAAATAGATTTTTAAAAAATAAGTTGGTAGCGACTACTTCTTGAAAACTATAAGTGATATTGATATGGGACTTTTTCTAAAATGATCAGCATGACATGATGTTGATCCTTGTGGAAAATTATTTTGATTCGACGTTAAACATGGCTGCCAGTGGCCATCCTTGGTTATATAGAGTTATATAGTAAAAACTTGTAGCGACTACTCCTCTGAAACTACTTGACAGATGTTCATGAAACTTCACAGGAATGTTGCTCTTGATGTCTAGTTGATCCTAGAAAAATTTCAGATCGGCCGGAAATTCAAGATGGCCGCCACAGCTAAAAAAAGATTTAAAATAAATAAGTTTGTAGCGACTACTTCTTCAAAACTATAAGAGATATTGATATGGGACTTTTTCTAAAATGATCAGTATGACATGATGTTGGTCCTTGTCGAAAATCGTTTTGATTTGACGTTAAACATGGCTACCAGTGGCCATCTTTGTTTACATAGAGTTATATAATGAAAACTTGTAGCGACTACTCCTCTAAAACGACTTGACGGATTTTCATGAAACTTCACAGGAATGTTGCTCTTAATGTCGTATTGATCCTAGCAAAATTTCAGGTCGGCCGGAAATTCAAGATGGCCGCCACGGTTAAAAATAGATTTTCAAAAAACAAGTCTGTAGCGACTACTTCCTGAAATCAAAATCAATCAGAGCTTCAAGGTCATTGACCTCTTGTTTTTAGAAGTTACAAACCACTGTTGGCTATACGTGTGTGTGTGTGTGTCGTTCTGAGGTTTAAAGTCCCTCCACCAACAAGCTCGCAAAGCCATGAGGTATCTCGACGAGAAGGGTACGATAAAGTCTGAACTGTTCTGCGTTGAGTGTGTTGGTTGTTCTGGTGCTGCTGTGAAGTCGGTTCCATTGTCTGTTTGTAGTTGGTTGTCGCTTTCGCTCTGTTTAGTTTTTTCTGCGGCGGTGAATTGGAAGGTCTGGACGACATCCGATACGGTGGTTGCTTCAACGAACTACTGGGCTAGTGTAGTTTTGGTAGCCCAGTTTTGGGCCACACCCATCACAGTATGAACCCTCTCAGCTCCGAACTTCTGACTTCCAACTTCAGTGTAGCCATCAGGTGATGTGTGCTGTGATGGGACTAAGGTGACATCTTCACTCTCGGTCAAATGACACTCAAGCTACTAAACTATCCAGGCTCCATGTAGTTCAGTAATACCATACCACTCCACGCGAATAGAGTATTCGGCAATGGCATATAGGGATGGCAAGGCGACCCCTGTATTTTTTTTTTCATAATAATAAGGCGTCCCCTATACAAACGTCATGAGTGTCATCAGTGCCCATGCTCTAACGTACATGCGGTAACTAGATCTATATATTTTACTCGTATATAACATTACATTGGTTTTGAATATTTAAATAAGTAATATTATATATTCTTATTAATAATACTTATTTGAAGTGATATCATAAGTAAATACAATTAGCTGAGTTATGGCCCTTTAAAGGCTTTTTCCGGGCTAGTTCTCCTGAACCTCTGGCTGGATTTCAACGAAAGTTGGCAAGGATGATAAGTATCAAGTCTAGTTAAGCTTCCGGTAACCAGCCGGCTTTGTAAACAAATGGCTCAAATTTAACTATCAATAAACCCAAAAATGTGGAAAGAAAATTCAATATAAAAAACATTTTATTAAATCGGATAGTTTGGTAAATATAAACTTTCAATTCAAAAGAAAAATATAAATCACTTTTGGAGATAATTGAACATGTGAAAATCAAATCAAAGGGTCGAATGTACAGAGACAATAAACACGTATATTGTGATTTATGTAGACATATATAGGGTACTTTTACACTGATTGATATCCATTAGAAAAGAGGTACACTAAAACAGGTCACGGCAAAATATTTTACAGATACAGGGTGAATCAAAAGTTATGTCTGCTACTACCAATATGAATATGGAAACACACAGTGAAAGTAAGAGAAAGAGGTCAGAAACACCAAGCATCAGTGAGACCATCTCCAAGCAGAAAAAAAGAAGAAAGCAAAAAAGGCAAAACACATGGGTGAAATATTAGAAGACACCAGTTTTAAAGTCAGTAGACGATGAGAGTACTGTATCCTTAAGCAAACAACTCCAAGAGATAAATAACAAAATGTCAAATATGTTGACTAAAAACGATAGTAGTCTGAAGGAAATGATTAAAGGCACACTCAATCAAATGAAAACTGAACTTCTCGAGTCCGTGTTTCATCGTATTAAAATATTAGAAGGAAAGCTTTTTGAAAAGGAAGAAGACAATGAAAATTTGAGAACAAAGATAAAGGAGCTTGAAAGTGAAGTAAAAACACAGGGTCATGGAAACGAAATCCTCAGAAATGAGACAAAGAGGGCAAATGAAAGAGGACAAGGGCAAATAAATGAGAACAGTATGGTTGAAGGAATAATGTAAGAATCAGCGGTATTAGTGTGGAAGGAAATGAAAGCGCCGTAAACACTAAAGAAATAGTTATAAAAACGCTTAACAGCAAAATAGAAGGCCTTAACCTGCAAAAGAGGGATATTGATGTGGCACACAGATTGGATAAACCCAAAATGGAACGAGGCAGATAATTGTGAAGTTTGTGTCACGCATGACGAGAGACTACATCATGAGAAAAAAAAAGTCTTTAAAGGAAGCGGCATTTACGTCAACGAGGACCTAACTTACATCAACCAGCTAGTTCTGCTAAGGATGCCTTCGAAAAAAACTCCCTGATGAAATCAAAAACGCTTGGTCGTATAATGGACGGCTAACTTATATAAACAAAATGGGAAATAAGCATGTGCTTCTGTTTGAAGAATATCAGCAATGGATTGACCTTGCTTGGCCATAAGGAACGAATCTACAAAACTAACTTTCTTTTGTTACCTGTTGATGAAAATTAACACAAAATTATCTATTTCAGTTTTTAAAACAGAAATAAACAGTGGAAAACTTTTGGACAGTATCTGTATAAATCTGTCGCCCATGCTTTTGAATTGTTGAAAAGCCCGCCAATAGCAGTAAAACGTGGACATGTCAATCAAAATTCAATTATTTTTTTTTATACATATTTCTGTGTTGTTTTGGTCAATTCTTACACATAGCTTCTTACACATATATGTTTCCCTAACCCCCACCACCCGCACCCCCGCTTCTCAACCACCCCCACCTCCACTCAAAATTCAATTATTTTTGTTTTCACATATTTCTGTGTTGTTTTGGTCAATTCTTACACATAGCTATGTTGGTCCCTCCCCATCCCCCCCCCCCCACCCCGACACACGCGCACACTCGAAACTGGAATATTTTGATTTGATTTAGATTTTTTTTACATATTTCTGTCTTGTTTTGGTCAATTCTACAACCCCCCCCCTCCCCGCCCCGCCCCACCTCACCCACACCACTCGAAACTCAATTTTTTCTAATTTTTTAGCCAGCAGAGCTTATGGGATGCCGAGTTGTCCGTCCAGCGTTGGCGTTAACTTTTGTCTCGTTAAGATGATAGGGCCTTCATTTTTCATCCGATCTTTATCACACTTTAACAGGTTGTTAATATCAATGAAAGCTCGGATGAGTTCGAAAACCAGCCAGATCAGACAAGTAACAGCGGAGTTATGGCCCTTGATTTAGTTAAAAATGCTATATTGCTGTATTTTTCCTCGTTAAGACGATAGGGCCTTCATTTTTCATTCTATCTTTACCAAACTTTACCACATTGTTAATATTAATGAAAGCTCGGACAAGTTCGAAAACCAGCCAGATCGGACCAGTAAAAAGCGGAGTTATGGTCCTTGATTTAGTTATTGCTATATTTTGTCTCGTTCAGACGATAGGGCTTTTGTTTTTCATCCTATCTTTACTAAACTTAACCACATTGTTAATATCAATAAAAGCTCGGACAAGTTCGAAAACCAGCCATATCGGACCTGTAACAGCGGAGTTATGGCCCTTGATTTAGTTAAAAATGTTATATTTTACAACGTTAAGATGATAGGGGCTTCATTGTTCATCCGATCTTTACCAATCTTTATCAGATTGTTAATGTCATTGCAAGCTCAAACAAGTTTGAAAACCAGCCATATCGGACCAGTAACGGCAGAGTTATGGCCCTTGATTTATTTAAAAATGCTATAGTTTGCCTCGTTAAGACGATAGTGGCTTCATTGTTCATCCGATCTTTACCAAACTTTATCAGATTGTTAATATCAATGAAAGCTCGGACAAGTTTGAAAACCAGCCATATCGAATTAGTAAAAGCGGAGTTATGGCCCTTGATTTAGTTAGAAATGCCATATTTTGCCTTGTTAAGACGATAGGGGCTTCATTGGTCATCCGATCTTTACCAAACTTTATCAGATAGTTAATGTCGTTGAAAGCTCAAACAAGTTCGAAAACCAGCCATATTGGACAAGTAACAGTGGAGTTATGGCCCTTGATTTAGTTAAAAATGCTATATTTTGCCTCAAGACGATAGTGGCTTCATTGTTCATCCGATCTTTACCAAACTTTATCAGATTGTTAATATCAATGAAAGCTCGGACAAGTTTGAAAACCAGCCATATTGGACCAGTAACAGCGGAGTTATGGCCCCTGATTTAGTTAAAAATGCTATATTTTGCCTCGTTAAGACGATAGGGGCTTCATTGTTCATCCGATCTTTACCAAACTTTATCAGATTGTTAATAGCAATGAAAGCTCGGACAAGTTCGAAAACCATTCATATCGGACCAGTGACAGCATAGTTATGGCCCTTGATTTCAAAATGATATGTTTTGCATCGTTAAGATCTTTCATCCGATCTTTACCAAACTTTATCAGATTGTTAATGTCTATGAAAGCTTGGTCAAGTTCGAAAACCAACCAGATCGAACCAGTAACAGTGGAGTTTGATTTTGTTAAAAATGCTATTATTTGACTCGTCATACGATAGGGCCTTCATTTTATGACTATTTTTTCTATATATATATTTATTTATTTATTTTTTTTTTTTTTTGAATATTTTTTTTGAATATTTTTTTTTTAGCTCTACTGGCCAAGAGCTTATGGGATGGTGTGTTGTCTGTCTTCCGTCGTCCGTCGTCTGTTAACTTTTCTTCAAACGACTTCTCCTCAGAAACCGCTTGGCTAATTTTGACCAAACTTCACATGGATGATCCTTAGATGAATGCTTTTTAGATTTGTTAAAATTAGGTCAGCGCTACATCCAAGATGGCTGCCATTACCATATATGGTCGAAACCTTAAAAAATCTTCTTCTCCAGAACCGCTGGACAGATTTCAACAGTTTTTCTTTTAAAATGATCACCAACACCTAGACTATCAAGATTGTTCAAATAAAGTCCCCGGGGTCAAAAATGGCCGTGCCCCGGGGGTCCAAAATTTGTATATTGAGGTTTTGCATGTTTTTCATATAGACATGTAGGAAACAACTTTAAAAAATCTTCTTCTCTGAAACCACATGTATTACATGTAGCATCAGCTTATGGTCCTCTACTAAGTTTATTCAAATGGTGACCCTGGGGTCAAATTTGTCCCCACCCCGGGGGTCACAGTTTTACATAGACTTATATAGGATTTTTTTTAAAAAAATCTTCTTCTCAGAAACTACAACAGCCAGAGGTTTGATATTTTGCATTTACTATAAGCTTATGGTCCTTTACCAAGTTTGTTCAAATGGTGACCTTAGGGTCACATTTGGCCCCGCCCCAAGGGTCACATGTTTTACATAGACATGTATAGGGAATTCTTCAAACGACTTCTCGTCAGAAACCGCTTGGCTAATTTTGACCAAACTTCAAATGGATGATCCTTAGATGAATGCTTTTCAGATTTGTTAAAATTAGGTCAGCGCTACATCCAAGATGGCTGCCATTACCATATATGGTCGAAACCTTAAAAAATCTTCTTCTCCAGAACCGCTTGACAGATTTCAACAGTTTTTCTTTTAAAATGATTGCAAACGCCTAGACTATTAAGATTTTCAAATAAAGTCCCTGGGGTCAAAAATGGCCGTGCCTCGGGGATCCAAAGTTTGTATATTGAGGTTTTGCATGTTTTTCATATAGACATATAGGAAAAAAATTAAAAAAATCTTCTTCTTTGAAACCACAAAGCACAGAGCTCTCATGTAGTACATGTAGCATCAGCTTATGGTCCTCTACTAAGTTTGTTCAAATGGTGACCCTGGGGTCAAATTTGTCCCCGCCCCGAGGGTCACAGTTTTACTTAGACTTATATAGGATTTTTTTTTTTAAAATCTTCTTCTCGGAAACTACAAGAGCCAGAGGTTTGATATTTTACAATTATTATAAGCTTATGGTCCTTTACCAAGTTTGTTCAAATGGTGACCCTGGGGTCACATTTGGTCCCGCCCCAAGGGTCACATGTTTTACATAGACATGTATAGGGAAAAACTTAAAAAATCTTCTTCTCTGAAACTGCAAGAGCCAGAGGTTTAATATTTTGCTGTTGCTATAAGCTTATGGTCCTTTACCAATTTTGTTCAAATGCTGACCCTGGGGTCATATCTGGCCCCGCCCCGGGGGTCACAGTTTTACATCAATGCTTGTTTTAAAATTTTTGATTTCTTTATTTTTTAATTTGTTATTTTCTTTTTTTCTTTTTTTTTTATTCTTTTTTTTCATATTTTTTTTTTTCATTTTTTTTTTTTTCATTTTATTTATTTATTTATTTATTTTTCATTTTTTTTATATATGAGCCGAATCACGCGAAAACGACCCTTCAGACAAAATTTTCACATTTTATGTTTTTTGATGTTATGAAACACGGTGATTTTCTCTTTAAAAATCTCTTTATTCTATGTTGATATCTTGAATATAAATGATTTTATCTCAATTTAAAAATTAAAGATTGTACTCACCATTAATTTTGATGTTGACGTCGGCGTCTTGGACGACTTCATTGATTAAATAACAACAAGAAACATAAACAATTACCATTTTCTATAGCATCAATTATTTATATTCAGAAACATACAACCGTTCACGATTGAGCATGGAATAACATCCACACCGACGCAATGTCATCGTGTGTTCAACTCCGCCCCATTCCTCGCTGAATGTAAACAAGTGTGAATATATAATGAGTAGTTGTCACTCTCGTCACCGATTGGTTACTCATTGTCGCCGTAGTAGCTATTGACCTTTGCGCGTAACAAGTAAATTACATGTGTAGTTTCTGAATGTGTACGAAAGGTGCAGTGAATAACACAATATTTAAATATTTAGCACAGCGAATGATCCTTGATGGTTCACGACAAATTAGCACGATTTATTTTAATGGTCGATCATCATTCTCGCATCACCCTAGTTAAATTGTCCGCGCGGTTGACACAATTCTGGCAAATGAGAATGTCCATCATAGGAATTATTTTATTTCGTGCACTTGCGGTAGTTTCAGCCTATTTCTAATGAAATTGGACTTGAGAAGAAATGGCAAATAGCCTTAAAAACAAGTTTAAATAAAAACATGCACGTTTTTACAGACGAAAAGTAAAGTCATAACGTGGATAAGGTCACAGATGAAATATTTTAGCAAGCGTTATATTAGTTTACACATTAAATTTCAAACGGAATTTTACTCGTTATTTCGAGTATTTGTTGATTTAAATATATCTTGGGTATTAGTTTCTGTAATTATTCGAAAAGAAGTTTGTTTTGTTACAGGGAAATATATGTGGAGTTCTGCATTGCGGTTAAAGGGATACTGTCCTTAACTTTTAGCTATAAAACACACAATAATTATGTTCACAAACATAACACACTAAACATTATTCAATATTTACTAATTAAAAGCAAGACTGTTTAAGGACTATCGGTCAGCCATCTTTGATCCAAAAAGTCCAAAATCGATGAGATATGGTAAATTGAATTTTTCAACGATGTACGCATTTTAGGCACGAGCAATGTCAACCATATAGTACATTACAGTAATTCAACACTTTTGATGTGAATATAATATTAGAAAGAATACTTTTATGGCAGAAATTGTGCGCTTTATATTCGAAAAGTTTGGTGCAGTTTTACTCAAAGTTGTGTTGTTTTTTATGTGAAATAGACTGGTCCATAAAATAGTCCATTTATCCAGCGAGTGCAGACGAGACATCATTTCTGAATAAAATAAGCCATGTTATCACATCAGCCAAAATTCGAAGTATACCATTGTTAAAAAAAGAAGATATTCTTTCAATGGCATGTACTTTCAAAATAATCTCAATGCTGTAGTATGGTGGCACGGACGGGTTTTAATTGTCAAATATTATAAAAGGCAATTATATTTTTGGATGTATTAAACACAACTGAGTGACTGTTGTGAATAGAAACATGGCAAAACAAGAGTAATTTAGTTTTATATTCGAATAAAAACAGCTCAAACTAAATAATAACATATGAATACGTTCAAATGACCTGTTTATCCGAATGTTTCACCATACCGCATGGTTTCAATTTACAATTCAGGTGCATGCTTTTCATGTGTATCATGTGTGTGTGTTGAAGGCACATGGCGTATAAAGAAAATCTTCATTTTTAACAATGGAGTACTTCGAATTTTGGATGATGTGATAACATAGATTTTTTTATTCAGAAATGATGTCTCGTCTGCACTCGCTGGATAAATGGACTATTTTATCGATTTTGGACTTTTTGGATCAAATATGGCTGACCGATAGTCCTTAACGGAATTCAATCGCGGTACCAAAATAAAAATCCACCTCGTGCGTTTGAACTTGCAGCCCAAACTAAAATTACACTCGCAGTAATAATATTGCGTGAGCGTAAAGTGGCCGACATAGCTCCCGACAATACATACTATGGTGAAAACCGAATGTTTTAATGGAAGTCGCGTGATCGCAGAAAAGGTAAATAGTGTAGGTCTTTATTTACATATAATAATTAAAACTTTTTTTTTTCAAACTCACGAATGTATTCCTACATAATTCTTAGGGCTATCCTCATGTGTTCATGTATACATTCCACTGAATAAAAGTCAGACAGTTATTTGGTTATGCTCAATAGCTGCTTACTTACGGACTGTGTCCCTTTAAAGTATACAGTATACGCAAATCTGACCGACTGTGTTTCTGTTTGGATACAGCGAAAGGCCTTTTACGGCACAATACGCTTGGAGAGAGTGAGCGACTAATAGAGTTTGTAGCACTTATATGAAGGGTACTCCGAGCCGTCTCTGACCCTAAAAGCCTTTTTCAAATTATTTTTTTGCGGCTTTACACAGCCAGATGAAATATCAAAATCGTAAAAAGAGCTGGTAAGGTCAGAGAAGGCTCGGATTATATGAAGGGCTGTTTTAAAGCCCTCAACTGTTTGCTCATGCACTACGCTATTGTCCAGATGGTTCCATTCGACAGTTGTGATGAAGAAAACGTTTTTAATTGTTCACTTTTGCGATGCTCTATAGGGCCTATATATATATTAAATTTGTTGTTATAAAGACTCTCGTGAAAAAGTATTAATTCCACCACAAACTACTGTACACAAATATAAATTAATTCAGTCACCCCACATGTGCAAAGATAGCGCGGCGAAAGTCTTTGATGTAAATGACACATTTGACTGTGTGGCAAAAAAAAACAACGCGTAAATTAAATAAGATTTTTGTATTTTAATTAAGTTTTACAATATAGTTTAAATTTGTTGTTTTAAAGGATTTAATGCATTTTTGTTTATTTTCTTAAAAGTGGGATTCAAAGAATCCTTTGTCATTTAAAATATTACTGGGCCTAATAGAGCAATTATTAATGTTGATTGTGCATTTAATAACAAAATTGAACAGATTGGGGTCTTTGAAAATAGTACATGACCTTGCAAGATAGATCCCGTATGACCTTATAAGATAGATCCAGTAGGTCTTAAAAAATTGAAGGAATTCTTGAATTGACATCAGCATTTTGATTAATGACATTACTTTTATTTAAAAAATATAATTTAGACTTTTTGCTTGTATATATTTAACTGATTTTGCGAGTTGTCATAATTTTTTCGTCTTGCCTCTTGCTTTTTATAATTAATACTTATGACTAAAAAAAGCAAATCATGTTGAAAAACTAATGGGATGCTGCATATACATGTTTATCACATAATTTGGGGGTGGAATAACACTTCTATATTTTCGATATATAACTAGTTATATATTAACAAGCCTAGTACGCGCTGTCAAAAAATTGATAATGGCTATGATGCAATTCACCCAGTTTATGTCAGTTTCGCGTGTTAAAGTCACAGAAAAACTGAAATAAAAGTCGATGTGCGAGAAATAGAATTTAACATTCGTTCTCATTCATTATTGAATTTATTAAACTCGTTTGCAAAAATTATACAATGCTCCCTAAGAGCCTCGCATTATATCATTTTTGCAAACTCTTAATTAATTCAATAATGAATAAGTACTCGTGTAAGATCTCTATTTATTATATAAACTTACCACTGAATTCTATGCGGACTTTTTTGATTAAAATGAAACGGTATATTTTCACTGTTTATATATTTGCTGAAAATGAATAAATACTGAAAAGTGGATCCCTTGGAAGCAACAAAGTCATGAAGTCATGCAACTGTTGACTTTTGTTGTTGACGTTATTGTTATTGTGCATTATATTTTTTCTGCATAAGGTTGTATAATAAATACAATATTTGTTGGCTTGTCGTAATATAAGGTTTATTTTCATATGAAAGTGAGAAAATTTCAAATATTTTTACTCGTGAACATATATGTTTTTTCAATTCTTGCTGAAAATAAATCGTATATTCACTCAAAACAAATATCCTCTATACCCATTACCACTTGGTTACAAAACTACTCACCAGTTTAATTCCAACGAAAACAGTAAAACATTTTATTAATTTAATAAAACAATTTAACACAAATGTCTGCAATTAATGTTTCCTTTTTTGTATTTCTAACAAAATGGGCATTTTTTCCGCTCTAAACGTGATGTCTTAAAACCACCAAATTAAAAAGAACTGTAACACAAATCAAATGTTATCCAAGAATGTATACCCATTACCACTTGGTTACAAAACTACTCACCAGTTTAATTCCAATGAAAACAGTAAAACATGTTATTAATTTTATTAAACAATTCAACACAAATGTCTGCAATTAATGTTTCCTTTTTTGTATTTCTAACAAAATGGGCATTTTTTCACCTCTAAACGTGATGTCTTAAAACCAGCAAATTAAAAAGAACAGTAACACAAATTAAATGTTATCCAAGAATGCAAAAGAACACGCTTATAGGATGGTTATCCTTCAATGAATCATGCAG
The DNA here is from genome assembly GCA_037043455.1 of Cyrtodaria siliqua. Taxonomy (NCBI): domain Eukaryota; kingdom Metazoa; phylum Mollusca; class Bivalvia; order Adapedonta; family Hiatellidae; genus Cyrtodaria; species Cyrtodaria siliqua. Next base: position 60,134 of record JAWPHD010011319.1, read on the forward strand.
TTTCTTGTGAGCGTTTATTCATTTTCAGTAGGCAGAGGGGCTTGACCCATGCCTGGGTAAGGTTCTTTTGGAAGTGGTGGGTAGATTTCATTGTCCTCCAGTTCCCCAGATGTCACTGTTGCTGATGGAGCAACTGTTGGCAACCGCATGGGATCTAACCCATAAAATTGTGGTGAGTAAAACGGCATGCCATATGCCATCTGTTGAACATGTTGAAAGCCAAGATTTGCGTTAGGGTGACACCCAACAGCACCAAATGGAATCATCTGATTTTGTGTAGGAAAGTTGATGATGTTATTTGTGTTGTTGGGTGAACAGTTGTAGCGGAGTGTGTTGGCCATTGAATGCCTCTGTTTTCAAGCTCTCCACGCACAGGGTTAATTATTGGAGTCTTGTTTATTATTGTGTTATACTTTCGCTCATATCCTTCTATCAAATCGGGCCAAAACTTGCTAGACGTTTCCAAATCATCTGGAACCTGTCCATTTAAGACTTTCCTGAGAATCGCAGTATCGGCATTTACACGAACTTGTCTTACTTGACCCGTAGAAGATATCAAGTATTTCTCGGGATTTGATCGGATTAGCCAACTTTGAATCTTCCCTTCGAAAGTATTGAAAGTTTCCCTGTTGGCTTTCCTTTTGGCATCCAATTCCGTTGAAAGCGCGTTTACTTCGCCTTCCAGTTTTTGCTTCTTGACACCAAGAACATTTAACTGCTTTTTGCTCTCGGGATGAAGATCAACTTCACCACATATGCGCACGTTGCTGCATGGATTGTCATTACATTTCTTCCGGTCATGGCCTTTTTCTGCCGTGACAATTGTGACACACACGTTTAGAACGGTCCCTCCACACATCTGCATTCATTTCTTTAGATAGATCTTGGTATTTAGAGGTTAAGGTATCCAACTCCTTTCTCTTTCCTGCAATTTGCATTTCCTTTTCTCCAATATCAAGTTCAGAAGGACTCATTGTACCTAATATTGGTTTCCTGTTCAAAATGGAGACCTCTTGGCAGAAGGAGTACTAGCATCACTGGTGGTTTCGGTTTGAGCCTGCGCTCTAGAGAGGGCAGGTGAGGTTCCATCTGAGATTTTGATGTTCATCTTCGGTTGACCCACCATAACTGCCTTGACAAACTTTCTGAAGTTCCTCCCGGTCATATCAACATATGTGTTTTCGTCGTCCAAAACTGACACTCTTAGGGTAGACAGTCGCCGAAGATGTGGTATATCCTGAAAAGTGAAAAAAATATGAATGAATGAATGGTGTTTTACGGCACGTTAACACAAATGAAAAAGATGTAAAAGTTATAAATATATTATGAGTTGTTTGATGTACCATAAAAATGTTGTTAAAGATATCCTGTTAAGTTAAATGAATTCTGCTTTAAATGCACTTGAATTGAATTGAATGTTGTTTAACGGCTCATCAACACAATACAGGTTATTTAGAGCCGCCCCAGAGAGAGGGGAAGGATACATAGTAATCCGGGAACCTGCCCTACTTAATTATCGAATAGATTCCTATGGTTCTTTAATGTGCTCGGAGGATAGACCGATACACGGAACCGCCCGGTTTACGTCCCCATCCGACAGAAGAGCCTTAGGAAAAGTGTCTTGCCTAAGAACACACCGATGGAACTCAGTGGCACCACGGAGGATTGAACCCGGGGCCTCCGGTTACAAATCTGCCGCGCTACCGACTGCGCCACGCAAGCCCTTGAAGAGAGGTTCAATTCAATTCAAGAGAGGTACAGTTCCAATACTGAATTTGACCTCTCTTCAAATAACTGAAGAACGGATCAATTGAATGAGTTGATGTTAATTTGGCGTTTCAAAAATGTATTCAATGATAAAATGTTTTTAATATGTATATTAGCGCATGCAAATAAGGATATTGACAATTATTTATTTTTAAATACATATACAGTACTTGTAATATTTATAATATTTCATTTTAGTTTGTAATTTGAAAGCATATACAACCTGATTACCGGTTACTTAAAGGGAAGGTAGCAACACAGCCAAACAAGCTCTATTATTGAGAGTTTTAAAAAACTTGGAAGAAGGTAAAAGAATTATCAAAATCGGATGATAAACAAAAAAGATATGACCATTTAAATGTAGTTCTAAAACAGATATGGGAGCCGCCATTTTGAGAACTATGACATAGTTCCATATTACCATATATGGAATAGTGATAAATATAATTTAAAACGAATAAAAACACTGCAAATGAATGCAAAAAAATTTACTAGTCATATAGAGCATTATTGCCATTAAGTATTGCGTATTTTTCATATAATTGCTGTCATATTTTCCCTAGAAATCAGTATTTTTTCATATTTATGAATATTCAATATCATGGTCATTTAGAACCGTGATGTTATAGGGTAGACGTTCGTCGACTCTCCTCACGGTCTGATTATCGGACTCTCCTCTGACAGAGTCAGGGGTGAAGCACGATGTTATAGCTCTAAAAATGGCTGCTTCAATATTGGTTTCAACAGAAACTTAAAATGATCATATATTTTTTGTTTATCATCCGATTTTGGTAATTCTATCACCATTATTCAAGTTTTTCGGAACTCGCAATAATAAAGATGTTTGGCTGTGTCGCTGTCTTCCCTTTAATGCACTGTCGATATTGGCACTCAAATTACTAAAATATGTTGCAATAATTAAATCAGTGGGAAACACATGTCTACTGTAGCCGACAATATTCATGACTAGAATCACGTGTACAGTAGGCTATTGCTGCTAAACACTAACTTCAGCAAATGAATTGTATTTTGTCCCACGTCATGTAATATAGTCACAATACGCAGACATAATGACACGAGCTGGGTGATAAAAGGGTCTTACGATATGATTATGTAGAATGTAGCCTATATCGAAAATAAATTACCTGTTTGACGTACTCTTCAAACTCCGAGAAGTTGAGAGCGTGTAGAACGGTAGTTGGTACATCCGTCACAGTTGCTCTTTGATTGCCATAATAATCGTAAATGATTTTCAAATCAACTACTTCATCTGGTAAAAATTTAGATTCCATTTTGTACTGAACGCTTGTCACCAACACTGAGATGGGAAACACAAAACTGCCGTAGAACGAGCTGCTAGTTCACAGTGTGGACTAGTTCACTATGCTGCCACAAAGAGTAAAGCAGCTAGTTGATAGGAACATTGATAAATGAAAACGTCCAAATCACAGTTTAAAAACGACCTGACACCCCTTATGCAATGTCAAGCTTGTGATAGGCCAAGACCAGCATCAAGTTGTCTTGAGCGGTAAATTAAGGCAATAATGCTGTGTTTACACAATGACGACAACGTCATGTTGATGTGCCCGCTGGTGTGTATATAGCTCAGGCTTTCCATCATTCCCGTAAAACGTGGATAACCTGTAACAACTAACACTAGCCTGTGTTATAGTCATGGATGACAAACAGAACTTAAATAAGCATAACAGGGTTTTTATTAGTGGAAAGGCAGTTGGGGATGATTTGAGAAATCTTGTGATAACGAGCATTGTTGAAAAAGGCGGAAATTCGGAGAACAGACGTGTTCCTAGGGGTGTTTTGTCGCTTGTGGCAGTGTCCCTGAAACTTTCGAATACTTGTGTTAGGAATATCTGGGATCGTTATTGCGACACCGGCTGTGTTGCCCCCCTTCCCCATGGTGGAGGCAGGAAGAGAAAATTGCAAGAACAAGATGAGCAGTATGTTGAACAATTAAAGCGTGAAAAACCGTCTTTGTCTTTATCTGAAGTGAAAGAAAAATTAGCTCGATTTTCAAATATTGATGTCAGTTTGAACACACTGAGCAAAACATTAAAAAATCGAATGAAAGATGGTCCCTGGAGTAGGAAAATCATGATAAGTCCAGCTGCAGAAAAATTTACTCCAAATAATATGAATTACACGCAAGCATTTCTTAACTATGTTTCCCGACAAAATCCATACAAACTTAAGTTCTTTGATGAAAGTGGATTCGAACTTCCACAATCAATTAAGAGGAAGTACGGACACGCACCAGTAGGCCAGCCTGCCGTTGAAATATGTGAACATACAAGGTCAACGCATTTGACATTAAATTTATTAGTTGGTCTTAATGGTGTTGCATATGCAAACGTTGTTGAGGGTGCGACTGACACGGACCGTTTCTTAAACTTTTTCAACGAAGCTTCTCATTCAGTTGATGAAACTGGAAACCCAGCGTTAACTGCGGGGGACATAATTATAGTTGACAACTGCGCCACCCATCATAACCGTGGAGAAGCGGTTTTGTCTCGGTTTTTGAATAACCAAGGAATAGAATATATATTTACACCTACGTACTCGCCAGATATGAACCCGGCCGAGATGTGCTTTAGGCATATAAAATCAGTGCTTAGGAGCCAGCATTACAGTAGAATTGCTCGAGAAATTAACATTGAATATGCAATTTTGAAAATAATAACTTCGATCACTGCTGGGGACGCCCGAAGTTATTTTCGCGGTGTGGAATACATCAACATCTAATACGTGAGTCTTTAGAAGTATATGTACTCAGTGTTCTGTTATGATATCGATTTTGGTCACGTGAGACTTGTAGGCGGGTCGAGTGGGAGGTGTCAACTACGTTCAATTCACTGAGTACTTCCATTTTATTGGACGGCGCCATCGGTTGTTTACATGTCTGACGCTTCAAACATCCATTGATACGAACGATGTATTTCCATGCTCAATCGTTAACGGCTGTATTCCCTATGATATAATTAGGTAAAACACAGAAGTGACGAAAAATTTGATTAGTAATTAATTGATTACCGGCCGATGTCGTAAATTGTTACGTTACGACGTTGTCGTCTTAACGTCCGAAGGGACGTTTTCGCGCGTTGCGGCTCATATATTTTTAGCTCTACTGATCAGAGATCAGCAGAGCTTATGCCGTGGTGCGGCGTCCGTTGTCCGTTTCTCCGTAAACATTTTTTTGTAGCGACTTCTCCTCTGAAACTACTGAATGGATTTTCATGAAACTTTACAGAAATGTTGCCCATGAAGTCTAGTTGATCCTAGAAAAATAATTTTTCAAAATACAAGTTTGTAGCGACTACTTCTTGAAAACTATAAGTGATATTGATATGGGACTTTTTCTAAAATGATCAGCATGATATGATGTTGGTCCTTGTCAAAAGTTGTTTTGATTCAACGTTAAACATTGCTGCCAGCAGCCATCTTTGTTTACATAGAGTTATATAGTAAAAACTTGTAGCGACTACTCCTTTGAAACTACTTGGCGGATTTTCATGAATCTTTACAGGAATGTTGCTCTTAATGTCTAATTGATCCTAGCAAAATTTCAATTCTGCAAGAAATTCAAGATGGCCGCCACAGCTAAAAATAGATTTTTAAAATACAAGTTTGTAGCGACTACGTCTTGAAAACTTTAAGTGATATTGATATGGGACCTTTTTGTAAAATGATCAGCATGACATGATGTTAGTCCTTGTCAAAAATTGTTTTGATTCGATGATTAACATGGCTGTCAGCGGCCATCTTTGTTTACATAGAGTTATATAATGTAAACTTGTAGCGACTATTCCTCTGAAACTACTTGACGGATTTTCATGAAACTTCACAGGAATGTTGCTATTGATGTCTAATTGATCCTAGCAAAATTTCAGGTTGGCTGGAAATTCAAGATGGCCGCCACAGCTAAAAATAAATTTTCAAAATACAAGTTTGTAGCGACTACTTCTTGAAAACTATAAGTGATATTGATATGGGGCTTTTTCTAAAATGATCAGCATGATATGATGTTGGTCCTTGTCAAAAATTGTTTTGATTCAACGTTAAACATGGCTGCCAGCAGCCATCTTTGTTTACATACAGTTATATCGTAAAAACTTGTAGCGACTTCTCCTTTGAAACTACTTGACAGATTTTCATGAAACTTTACAGGAATGTTGCTCTTAATGTCTTATTGATCCTAGCAAAATTTCAGATCGGCCAGAAATTCAAGATGGCCGCCACAGCTAAAAATAGATTTTTAAAAAAGAAGTTTGTAGCGACTACGTCTTGAAAACTATAAGTGATATTGATATGGGACTTTTTGTAAAATGATCAGCATGACATGATGGTTATCAGAGTCAAACATTATTTTGATTCGGCGTTAAACATGGCTGCCAGTGGCCATCTTTGTTTACATAGAGTTATATGATGAAAACTTGTAGCGACTACTCCTCTGAAACTACTTGACGGATTTTCATGAAACTTCACAGGAATGTTGCTCTTGATGTCTAATTGATACTAGCAAAATTTCAGGTCTACCGGAAATTCAAGATGGCTGCCATGGCTAAAAATAGATTTTCAAAATACAAGTTTGTAGCGACTACTACTTGAAGACTATAAGTGATATTGATATTGGACTTTTTGTAAAATGATCAGCATGACATGATGTTGGTCCTTGTCAAAAATTGTTTTGATTCAACGTTAAACATGGCTGCCAGCGGCCATCTTTGTTTACATACAGTTATATCGTAAAAACTTGTAGCGACTAATCCTTTGAAACTACTTGGCAGATTTTCATGAAACTTTACAGGAATGTTGCTCTTAATGTTTAATTGATCCTAGCAAAATTTCAGATCGGCCAGAAATTCAAGATGGCCGCCATAGCTAAAATTAGATTTTTTAAAAAAGAAGTTTGTAGCGACTACTTCTTGAAAACTATAAGAGATATTGATATGGGACTTTTTCTAAAATGATCAGCATGACATGATGGTTATCCGAGTCGAACATTATTTTGATTCGATGTTAAACATGGCTGCCAGTGGCCATCTTTGTTTACATAGAGTTATATATTGAAAACTTGTAGCGACTACTCGTCTGAAACAACTTGACGGATTTTCATGAAACTTTACAGGAATGTTGCTCTTGATGTCTAATTGATCCTAGCAAAATTTCAGATCAGCCAGAAATTCAAGATGGCCGCCACAGCTAAAAATAGATTTAAAAAAAATAAGTTTGTAGCGACTACTTCTTGAAAACTACAAGTGATATTGATATGGGACTTTTTCTAAAATTATCAGCATGACATGATGGTTATCCGAGTCGAACATTATTTTGATTCAATGTTAAACATGGCTGTCAGCAGCCATCTTTGTTTACATAGAGTTATATAATGAAAACTTGTAGCGACTACTCCTCTGAAACTACTTGACGGATTTTCATGAAACTTCACAGGAATGTTGCTCTTGATGTCCAATTGATCCTAGCAAAATTTCAGGTCGGCCGGAAATTCAAGATGGCCGCCACTGCTAAAAATAGATTTTCAAAAAACAAGTTTGTAGCGACTTCTTCCTGAAAACAAAATCAATCAGTAGAGCTTCAAGGTCATTGACCTCTTGTTTTGAATTATTATTATTTCATTTATGGAATGCCGAGTTGTCCGTCGTCCGTCCGTCGTCTGTTGTTAACTTTTTTCTCGTTAAGACGATAGGGCCTTCATTTTTCATCTGATCTTTACCAAACTTTAACAGTTTGTTAATATCAATGAAAGCTCAGATGAGTTCCAAAACCAGCCAGATCGGACTATTAACAGCGGAGTTAAGGCCCTTGATTTAGTTAAAAATGCTATATTGCTAAATTTTACCTCGTTAAGACGATAGGGTCTTCATTTTTCATCCTATCTTTACCAAACTTTACCACAGTGTTAATATCAATGAAAGCTCGGACAAGTTCGAAAACCAGCCAGATCAGACCAGTAACAGCGGAGTTGTGGCCCTTGATTTAGTTAAAAATCCTATATTTTGCGTTAAGACGATAGGGGCTTCATTGTTCATCAGATCTTTACCAATCTTTATCAGATTGTTAATGTCGTTGAAAGCTCAAACAATCTTGAAAACCAGCCATATCAGACCAGTGACAGCGGAGTTGTGGCCCTTGATTTAGTTAAAAATGCTATATTTTGCCTCGTTAAGACGATAGGGGCTTCATTGTTCATCCGATCTTTACCAAACTTGATCAGATTGTTTATATTAATGAAAGCTTGGACACGTTCGAAAACCAGCCATATCAGACTAGTAAGAGCGGAGTTATGGCCCTTGATTTAGTTAAAAATGCTATATTTTGCCTCGTTAAGACTATAGGAGTTTCATTGTTCATCCGATCTTTACCAAACTTTATCAGATAGTTAATATCAATGAAAGCTCGGCCTATTTCGAAAACCATTCTTATCGGACCTGTAACATCGGAGTTATGGCCCTTGATATAGTTCAAAATTATATATTTTGCATCGTTAAGACGATAGGGCCTTCATTTTTCATAAGAACTTTAGCAAACTTTATCAGATTGTTAAAGTCTATGAAAACTTGGTCAAGTTGGAAAACCAGCCTGATCGGACCAGTAACAGCGGAGTTAAGGCCCTTGATTTTGTTAAAAATGCTATAATTTGCCTCGTCATACGATAGGGCCTTCATTTTGCATCACATCGTTGCCAAACTTTACCAGATTTTATGACTTTCTTTATTATATTATTATTATTGTTTTAATTTTTTTTAATTTCTTTTTTAAATATTTTTTTTATTTTTTTTTTAAATTTTTAAATTTTTTAATTTCTTTTTTAAATATTTTTTATTTTTTAATTTTTAGACGATAGAGGCTTATGGCCCTTGATTTAGTTAAAAATGCCATATTTTGCCTCGTTAAGGTGATAGGGGCTTCATTGTTTATCCGATCTTTACCAAACTTTATCAGATTGTTAATGTCCTTGAAAGCTCGAACACGGCCAAAAATCAGCCATATTGGCCCAGTAACAGCGGAGTTATGGCCCCTGATTTAGTTAAAAATGCTATATTTTGCCTTGTTAAGACGATAGGGGCTTCATTGTTCATCCGATCTTTACCAAACTTTATCAGATTGTTAATAGCATTGAAAGCTCGGACAAGTTCGAAAACCATTCATATCGGACCATTAACAGCATAGTTATGGCCCTTGATTTCAAAATGATATATTTTGTATCGTTAAGATTTTTCATCCGATCTTTACCAAACTTTATCAGATTGTTAGTGTCTATGAAAGCTTGGTCAAGTTCGAAAACCAACCAGATCGAACCAGTAACAGTGGAGTTTGATTTTGTTAAAAATGCTATTATTTGCCTCGTCATACGATAGGGCTTTCATTTTATGACTATTTTTTCTATATATATTTTTTTTTTTTTGAATTTTTTTTTTTTTGAATTTTTTTTTTTTTTTTGAATTTTTTTTTTTTTTTTTGTTGAATAATTTTTTTATTTTTTTTTTATTCATTTTTTTATTTTTTTTGATTTTTTTTTGATTTTTTTTAATTATTCATTATTTTTTATTCATTTTTTTTTGAATTATTATTATTTCATTTTTTAGCTCTACTGGCCAAAGGCCAGCAGAGCTTATGGGATGCCGAGTTGTCCGTCGTCCGTTGTCCGTCGTCTGTTGTTAACTTTAGTCTTGTTAAGACGATAGGGCCTTCATTTTTCATCTGATCTTTACCAAACTTTATCAGATTGTTATTATCAATGAAAGCTTGAACAAGTTCGAAAACCATTCTTATCAGACCAGTAACATTGGATTTATGGCCTTTGATTTAGTTCAAAATGATATATTTTGCATCGTTAAGACGATAGGGCCTTCATTGTTCATCCGAACTTTACCAAACTTTATCAGATTGTTAATGTCTATGAAAGCTTGGTCAAGTTGGAAAACCAGCCAGATCGGACCAGTAACAGCGGAGTTAAGGCCCTTGATTTTGTTAAAAATGCTATAATTTGCCTCGTAATACAATAGGGCCTTCATTTTGCATCACATTGGTGCCAAACTTGACCAGATTCTTTTTTATATTATTTTTTTTTTAATTTTTTTTTTTAATATTTTTAGCTCTACTGATCAGAGATCAGCAGAGCTTATGCCGTGGTGCGGCGTCCGTCGTCCATCTGTCCGTAAACTTTTTTTTGTAGCGACTTCTCCTCTGAAACTACTGAATGGATTTTCATGAAACTTTACAGAAATGTTGCCCATGAAGTCTAGTTGATCCTAGCAAAAATTCATGTTGATGTGAAATCCAAGATGGCCGCCAGATCTAAAAATTGGTTTTTAAAAAACAAGTTTGTAGCGACTTCTTCATGAAAACTATAAGTGATATTGATATGGGACTTTTTCTAAAATGATCAGCATGACATGATGTTGGTCCTTGTCGAAAATCGTTTTGATTCGACGTTAAACATGGCTGCCAGCGGCCATCTTTGTTTACATAGAGTTATATAATGAAAACTTGTATCAACTACTCCTCTGAAACTACTTGACGGATTTTCAAGAAACTTCACAGGAATGTTGCTCTTGATGTCTTATTGATCCTAGCAATATTTCAGGTCGGCCGGAAATTCAAGATGGCCGCCACGGCTAAAAATAAATTTTTAAAATACAAGTTTGTAGCGACTACTTCTTGAAATCTGTAAGTGATATTGATATGGGACTTTTTCTAAAATGATCAGCATGACATGATGTTGGTCCTTGTCAAAAATCGTTTTGATTTAACGTTAAACATGGCTGCCAGAGGCCATCTTTGTTTACATACAGTTATATAATAAAAACTTGTAGCGACTACTCCTTTGAAACTACTTGACAGATTTTCATGAAACTTTACAGGAATGTTGCTCTTGATGTCTAATTGATCCTAGCAAAATTTCAGGTCGGCCGGAAATTCAAGATGGCTGCCATGGCTAAAAATAGATTTTCAAAATACAAATTTGTAGCGACTACTACTTGAAAACTATAAATGATATTGATATTGGACTTTTTGTAAAATGATCAGCATGACATGATGTTGGTCCTTGTCAAAAATTGTTTTGATTCAACGTTAAACATGGCTGCCAGCAGCCATCTTTGTTTACATAGAGTTATATAGTAAAAACTTGTAGCGACTAATCCTTTGAAACTACTTGGCAGATTTTCATGAAACTTTACAGGAATGTTGCTCTTAATGTTTAATTGATCCTAGCAAAATTTCAGATCGGCCAGAAATTCAAGATGGCCACCACAGCTAAAATTAGATTTTTTAAAAAAGAAGTTTGTAGCGACTACGTCTTGAAAACTATAAGTGATATTGATATGGGACTTTTTGTAAAATGATCAGCATGACATGATGGTTATCAGAGTCAAACATTATTAGCTCTACTGGCCAACGGCCAGCAGAGCTTATGGGATGGCGAGTTGTCCGTCTTCCGTCCGTCGTCCGTCGTCCGTCGTTAACTTTTGTCTCGTTAAGACGATAGGGCCTTCATTTTTCATCCGATCTTTAACAAACTTTAACAGGTTGTTAATATCAATGAAAGCTCGGACAAGTTCGAAAATCAGCCAGATCGAACCAGTAACAGCGGAGTTATGGCCCTTGACTTAGTTAAAAATGCTATATGTTGCCTCGTTAAGACGATAGGGCCTTCATTTTTCATCCGATCTTTACCAAACTTCACCAGATTGTTAATATCAATGATAGCTCGGACAAGTTCGAAAACCAGCCAGATTGAACCAGTAACAGCGGAGTTATGGCCCTTGACTAAGTTAAAATAGCTATATGTTGCCTCGTTAAGGCGATATGGCCCTCATTTTTCATCCGATCGTTATCAAACGTTACCAGATTGTTAATATTAATGAAAGTTTGGACAAGTTTAAAAACCAGCCAGATCGGACCAATAACAGCGGAGTTATGGCCCTTGGTTTAGTTAAAAATGCTATATTTTGCCTCGTTAAGACGATAGGGCCTCCATTTTTCATCCGATCTTTACCAAACCGTACCAGATTGTTACTATCAATGAAAGCTTGGACAAGTTCGAAAACCAGCCAGTTCGGACCAGCAACAGCAGAGTTATAGCCCTTGATTTAGTTAATAATTCTATATTTTGCCTCGTTAAGACGATAGGGCCTTCATTTTTCATCCGATCTTTACCAAACATTACCAGATTGTTAATATTAATGAAAGCTTGGACAAGTTCGAAAACCAGCCAGATCGGACCCGCAACAGTGGAGTTATGGCCCTTGATTTAGTTGAAAAAAAGTATATTACGATAGGGTCTTGATTTTTCGTCCGATCTTTACCAAACTTTACCAGATTGTTAATATAAATGAAAGCTCTGACAAGTTTGAAAACCAACCAGATCGGACGAGAAACAGCGGAGTTATGGCCCTTGATTTAGTTAAATATGCTATATTTTGCCTCGTTAATACAATGATAGGGCCTTCATTTTTCATCCGAACTTTACCAGATTGTTACTATCAATGAAAGCTCCAACAAGTTTCAAAACAGCCAGATTGGACCATTTACACCGGAGTTATGGCCCTTGATTTTCTGAAATATGCTATATTTTGGCCTGATTAAGAAGAAAGGGCCTTCATTTGGCCAGATTTCAGTGAAACTTTTCAAGGATGATCAGTACCAAGCCTAGTTTTACATATCGTCACTGTGTTCCAGTTGAATGATTTTGGTGGAGTCCCTTTAAAGGTTTTAATACACAAACATTGTCTGGACTAGTTCTCCTGAACCCCCCTGGCTGGATTTGAACGAAACTTGATAAGGATGATCAGTATCAGGTCTAGTTGTGCAAATCATTGCCGTGTTTCGGTTGAATGATTTTTGGCAGAGTTATGGCCCTTTAAAGGTTTTAATACAAACTTTGTCTGGACTAGTTCTCCTGAACGCCTCCCCACATTTCAACGAAACTTTACAGGGATGATCAGCAGCAAGCATAGTTGTGCATATCATCGTGGCATTCTGGTTAACAGATTTTTGGTGGAGTTATGGCCCTTTAAAGTTTTTTGATACACAAACATTTTCCGGGCTAGTTCTCCTGAACCCCTGACTGGATTTTAACGAAACTTGACAAGGATGATCAGTATCAAGCCTAGTTGTGCATATCGTCGCCATATTTGTGTTGAATTATTTTTGGCAGACTTGACAAGGATGATCAGTACCAAGCCTAGTTGTACCTGTCATTGCCGTGTTGTGGTTGAATGAATTTTGGCAGAGTTATGACCCCTTAAAGGCTTTAATACACAAACTTCGTACAGACTAGTTCTCCTGAACCTCTGGCTGGATTTCAACGAAACTTGTCAGGGACAATCAGTACCAAGCCTAGTTGCGTATATCATCACCATGTTCTGGTTGAACGATATTTGAAAGAGTTATGGCCCCTTATACATAAACTTTATCTAGAGCCAGTAGAGCGTCCACAGGCCCTCTTGGGCCTCTTGTTTTGATTTGACGTTAAACATGGCTGTCAGCGGCCATCTTTGTTTACATAGAGTTATATAATGAAAACTTGTAGCGACTATTCCTCTGAAACTACTTGACGGATTTTCATGAAACTTCACAGGAATGTTGCTCTTGATGTCTAATTGATCCTAGCAAAATTTCAGGTCGGCCGGAAATTCAAGATGGCCGCCACGGCTAAAAATAATTTTTCTAAAAACAAGTCTGTAGCGACTACTTCCTGAAATCAAAATCAATCAGTAGAGCTTCAAGGTCATTGACCTCTTGTTTTTTAAATATTTTTTTTATTTTTTAATTTTTTTTATTTTTTAATTTTTAGCTCTTCTGGCCAACAGCCAGCAGAGCTTATGGGATGTCGAGTTGTCCATCGTCCGTCCTTTGTCCGTCGTCCGTCAGTCCGTCGTTAACTTTTGTCTCGTTAAGACGATAGGGCCTCCATTTTTCATCCGATCTTTACCAAACTTTAACAAGTTGTTAATATCAATGAAAGCTCGGACAAGTTCGAAAACCAGCCAGATCGGACCAGTAAGAGCGGAGTTATGGCCCTTCATTTAGTTAAAAATGCTATATTTTGCGTGGTTAAGATGATAGGGCCTTCATTTTTCATCCTATCGGACTAGTAACAGCGGATTTATGGCCCTTGATTTAGTTAAAAATGCTATATTTTACATCGTTAAGATGATAGGGGCTTCATTGTTCATCCGATCTTTACCAATCTTTATCATATTGTTAATGTCATTGCAGGCTCAAACAAGTTTGAAAACCAGCCATATCGGACCAGTAACGGCAGAGTTATGGCCCTTGATTGATTTAAAAATGCTATAGTTTGCCTCGTTAAGACGATAGAGGCTTCATTGTTCATCCGATCTTTACCAAACTTTATCAGATTGTTCATATCAATGAAAGCTCGGACAAGTTTAAAAACCAGCCATATCGGATAAGTAAAAGCGTAGTTATGGCCCTTGATTTAGTTAAAAATGCCATATTTTGCCTCGTTAAGTCGATAGGGGCTTAATTGTTCATCTGATCTTTACCAAACTTTATCAGATTGTTAATGTCGTTGAAAGCTCTAACATGTTTGAAAACCAGCCATATTGGACTAGTAACAGCGGAGTAATGGCCCTTGATTTAGTTAAAAATGCTATATTTTGCCTCGTTAAGACGATAGGGGCTTCATTGTTCATCCGATCTTTACCAAACTGTATCAGATTGTTAATATCAATGAAAGCTCGGACATGTTCGAAAACCATTCATATCGGACAAGTAACAGCGGAGTTATGGCCCTTGATTTAGTTAAAAAATGCCATATTTTGCCTTGTTAAGGCGATAGGGGCTTCATTGTTTATCCGATATTTACCAAACTTTATCAGATTGTTAATGTCCTTGAAAGCTCAAACACGGCCGAAAACCAGCCATATTCGACCAGTAACAGCAGAGTTATGGCCCCTGATTTAGTTAAAAATGCTATATTTTGCCTCGTTAAGACGATAGGGGCTTCATTATTCATCCGATCTTTACCAAACTTTATCAGATTGTTAATAGCAATGAAAGCTTGGACAAGTTCGAAAACCATTCATATCGGACCAGTAACAGCATAGTTATGGCCCTTGATTTCAAAATGATATATTTTGCATCGTTAAGATTTTTCATCCGATCCTTACCAAACTTTATCAGATTGTTAATGTCTATGAAAGCTTGGTCAAGTTCGAAAACCAACCAGATCGAACCAGTAACAGTGGAGTTTGATTTTGTTAAAAATGCTATTATTTGCCTCGTCATACGATAGGGCCTTCATTTTATGACTATTTTTAGCTCTACTGATCAGAGATCAGCAGAGCTTATGCCGTGGTGCGGCGTCCGTCGTCCGTCCGTCTGTCCGTCCGTCCGTCTGTCTGTCTGTCCGTCCGTCCGTTAACTTTTATTTGTAGCGACTACTCCTCTGAAACTACTGGATGGATATTCATAAAACTTTACAGAAATGTTGCCCATGAAGTCTAGTTGATCCTAGCAAAAATTCATGTTGATGTGAAATCCAAGATGGCCGCCAAAGCTAAAAATAGATTTTTTAAATTCAAGTTTGTAGCGACTACTTCTTGAAAACTATAAGTGATATTGATATGGGACTTTTTCTAAAATGATCAGCATGACATGATGTTGGTCCTTGTCGAAAATCATTTTGATTCGACGTTAAACGTGGCTGCCAGCGGCCATCTTTGTTTACATAGAATTATATAGTAAAAACTTGTAGCGACTACTCCTCTGAAACTACTTGGCGGATTTTCATGAAACTTCACAGGAATGTTGCTCTTGATGTCTAAATGATTCTAGCAAAATTTCAGGTCGGCCGGAAATTCAAGATGGCCGCCACGGCTAAAAATAAATTTTCAAAATACAAGTTTGTAGCGACTACTTCTTGAAAACTATAAGTGATATTGATATGGGACTTTTTCTAAAATGATCAGCATGACATGATGTTGGTCCTTATCAAAAATCGTTTTGATTCGACGTTAAACGTGGCTGCCAGCGGCCATCTTTGTTTACATAGAGTTATATAGTAAAAACTTGTAGCGACTACTCCTCTGAAACTACTTGGCGGATTTTCATGAAACTTTACAGGAATGTTGCTCTTAATGTCTAATTGATCCTAGCAAAATTTCAGATCGGCCAGAAATTCAAGATGGCTGCCACAGTTAAAAATAGATTTTTTAAAAATAAGTTTGTAGCGACTACTTCTTGAAAACTATAAGTGATATTGATATGGGACTTTTTCTAAAATGATCAGCATGACATGATGGTTATCCGAGTCGAACATTATTTTGATTCGACATTAAACATGGCTGCCAGTGGCCATCTTTGTTTACATAGAGTTATATAATGAAAACTTGTAGCGACTACTCCTCTGAAACTACTTGACGGATTTTCATGAAACTTTACAGGAATGTTGCTCTTGATGTCTAATTGATTCAAGCAAAATTTCAGGTCGGCCGGAAATTCAAGATGGCCGCCACGGCTAAAAATAGATTTTTAAAAAATAAGTTTGTAGCGACTACTTCTTGAAAACTATAAGAGATATTGATATGGGACTTTTTCTAAAATGATCAGCATGACATGATGGTTATCGGAGTTGAATATTATTTTGATTCGACGTTAAACATGGCTGCCAGTGGCCATCTTTGTTAACATAGAGTTATATAATGAAAACTTGTAGCGACTACTCCTCTGAAAGTACTTGACGGATTTTCACAGACATGTTGCTCTTGATGTCTAATTGATCCTAGCAAAATTTCAGGTCGGCCGGAAATTCAAGATGGCCGCCACGGCTAAAAATAGATTTTCAAAAATCAAGTTTGTAGTCACTACTTCCTGAAATCAAAATCAATCAGTAGAGCTTCAAGGTCATTGACCTCTTGTTTCTATATATATTCATTTATTTTATTTATTTATTTTTTTTTTGAATATTTTTTATTTATTTTTTTTTTGAATAATTTTTTTGAATATTTTTTTTTTATTTCTTGAATAATTTATTCATTTTTTTTTTTTTCTTGAATTTTTTTTTTTTTTTTTGAATTTTTTTAATGATTAATTGTTTTTTTTGATTAGTTTTTAGCTCTACTGGCCAAAGGCCAGCAGAGCTGATGGGATGCCGAGTTGTCCGTCGTCCTTCCGTCCGTCGTCCGTTGTTAACTTTTGTCTTGTTAAGACGATAGGGCCTTCATTTTTCATCCGATCTTTACCAAACTATAACATGTTGTTAATATCAATAAAAGCTCGGATGAGTTCGAAAACCAGCCAGATCGGACAAGTAACAGCGGAGTTATGGCCCTTGATTTATTTAAAAATGCTATATTGCTAAATTTTGCCTCGTTAAGACGATAGGGCCTTCATTTTTCTTCCTATCTTTACCAAACTTTACCACATTGTTAATATCAATGAAAGCTCGGACAAGTTCGAAAACCAGCCAGATCGGACCAGTAACAGCGGAGTTATGGTCCTTGATTTAGTTAAAAATGCTATATTGCTATATTTTGCCTCGTTAAGACGATAGGGCCTTCGTTTTTCATCCTATCTTTACCAAACTTTACCACGTTGTTAATATCAATGAAAGCTCGGACAAGTTCGAAAACCAGCCATATCGGACTAGTATCAGCGGAGTTGTAGCCCTTGATTTAGTTAGAAATGCTATATTTTGCATTGTTAAGACGATAGAGGCTTCATTGTTCATCCGATCTTTACCAATCTTTATCAGATTGTTAATGTCGTTGAAAGCTCGAACAAGTTTGAAAACCAGCCATATCGGACCATTAACGGGGAAGTTATGGCCCTTGATTTAGTTAAAAATGCTATATTTTGCCTCGTTAAGACAATAGGGGCTTCATTGTTCATCCACTCTTTACCAAACTTGAACAGATTGTTAATATCAAAGAAAGCTTGGACAAGTTCGAAAACCAGCCATATCGAAATAGTAACAGCGGAGTTAAAATTAAGTTAAAAATGCTATATTTTGCCTCGTTAAGACTATAGGGGCTTCATTGTTCATCTGATCTTTACCAAACTTTATCAGATTGTTAATATCAATGAAAGCTCAGACAATTTCATCCGATCTTTACCAAACTTCATGAAATTGTTAATGTCTATGAAAGCTTGGTCAAGTTCGAAAACCAACCACATCGGACAAGTAACAGCGGAGTTATGGCCCTTGATTTTGTTTAAAATGCTATAATATGCCTCGTCCTGCGATAAGGCCTTCATTTTGCATCTGATCTTATTTAAAAAAAAATATTATTATTATTTATTTTTTATTTTATTTTTTTTTTAATTTTTTTTTTCATATTTTTTTTTTTTTTAAATTATTCCATTTTTTTCAGATTTTTTTTTTTTTATCTCTATGTTGGACCAGAAATAAATGCTTTATTTTGCCTCGTTAATACGGTATGGCCTTCATTTTTCATCTAATCTTTACAAACTTTACCAGATTCTTTAGTTATGGCCCTTGATTTAGTCAAAAAGCTGTTTTTTGCCTGAAACTTTCAAAAAAACGTAAATGGCAGTCACTCGCTTCATTGATGTTATAAGAGCCATGTAAGCCAGTAGAGCGTCCACAGGCCCTCTTGGGCCTCTTGTTTAGCTCTACTGATCAGAGATCAGCAGAGCTTATGCCGTGGTGCGGCGTCCGTCGTCCGTCTGTCCGTCCGTCCGTCCGTCCGTCTGTCCGTAAACTTTTATTTGTAGCGACTACTCCTCTGAAACTACTTGATGGATATTTATGAAACTTTACAGAAATGTTGCCCATGAAGTCTAGTTGATCCTAGCAAAAATTCATGTTGATGTGAAATCCAAGATGGCCACTAAAGCTAAAAATAGATTTTTAAAATACAAGTTTGTAGCGACTACTTCTTGAAAACTATAAGTGATATTGATATGGGACATTTTCTTAAATGATCAGCATGACATGATGTTAATCCTTGTCAAAAATTGTTTTTGATTCGACGTTAAACATGGCTGCCAGTGGCCATCTTGTAGCGACTACTCCTCTGAAACTACTTGGCGGATTTACATGAAACTTTACAGGAATGTTGCTCTTGATGTCTAATAGATCCTAGCAAAATTTCAGGTCGGCCAGAAATTCAAGATGGCCGCCACGGCTAAAATAGATTTTTAAAAAATAAGTTTGTAGCTACTACTTCTTGAAAACTATAACAGTAGGAACGCCAGCCCTATGGCGTAGGGATATTTATCAAACAAGGTCACGTGATAAAATCGATAACAAAATGACATTATTGGGAAAATTTTCACTGGTCAGATTTATACACCTCTTATTTATAAACTGTGATTATAACAAAACACAATCACAGATCGTTGTTAAAGTAATAATATTCACAAACTACATTGGTCGAACATAATTGGCGTACACTTCGTGTAATTCCCATTAATAGTTAAAGGTATTTTTCAAAGGGATGAATTTAGGTTGTTTTAAGGTTTAAATTGCCAAAAATGCGCTTTTAAATCAAAATCGATTTATTTTGTCATTTTAGAAGCGAGAATAAAAACAAATGCATGTACGCGTAGATAAATCTTTCCTCTGTCCATATGCAAATTTTTAATGAAATCAGAGAAAAGTACTTTTTTTTTCCCAAAATTAACTAACATGACCCACGGACTCAAAGACGGCATAATGCATATACATTTACAGACGCGACCGGGTACACAAGAAATTAAATAATTCCATTATTTCAATACATATATTTCAAATGTATGTATCCATGCATTCCAGATTAAATTTCTGATCTATACATCCTTTTGGTTTATGCCGGAGTGCTCAGAATAGGTTTTAACAAACCAAATTGTAACGGTACGTCGGGAAAGGAAATGAGGAAAGTGGAAATATATGTTGCAGTGCTAATTTTCTGAATCCGAAAAAAATGCAAAAAAAAAAAGTTTTAACAACGAGAATGAATTTTTTTTCTTGAAAGTGTTCATTGACATGTCTACTATTAAAACCCAAAATTTAAAGTCAATCAGTAAAAAGTACTTTTTTTTTCCCAAAATTAACAAAGTACACCGTGTTCGCTAAAATATGAACAATCGCCTTTCGAAGTTAATGTACACGCGGGATATAAAACCATGAAATTGTGAAATCCTTTTTAAGAGATATATTGATTTCAAAATTGTTCTGTATTTAATAAATTATTAGAGTAGAATGTTCACCATTTTTCTCAAGGACACCATTACGGTAGTATCCCTGCAACCCCGCCCCTCATTCCACCCCCACCACCCTCCATACCGTATTGATTAAGTTGTATATAGCTGCTAATGCGCAGTTTTAATCAAATTCGATTTATTTCATCATTTTAGAAGCGAGAGAAAAAAACAAAAGCATGAACGCGTAAATACATCAGTCCTCTGTAGATATGTAAAATATAAAAATATTCGGAGGCAAGTACTTTCTTCCCCCGAAAATTAACGAAGACGTTCCAACTCGATGTTCGCACGGAATACAATTGTGGAATTATGAATTCATTTATAAAGATAAATCGATTTCAGCATTGTTCAGTAGTTGTTATATTATTGATGTAGTATGTTCACAGTATTTATGAGAGCAACATTACGGTAGTATCCCTCCAACCCCGTGGGCTTCCCCCCTCCAACCCGTACACACAATACGTTGTGTATTGCTGAGAATGCGCCTTTTATTCAAATTGATTTATTTCGTCATTTTAGAAGCGAGCATAATAATAAAATCATATAGATACATCTCTCCTCTGTATATATGTAGAATTTCAATAAACGGAGACAAGTACTAATTAAGTAACAGGACCGTCCGACCCAAAGACGGCAACATTCATATTCATTAAGGAAAGACGACCGGCTACAGAAACAATTAAATAATTTCGTTATGTAAACACATATATTTAAAATGTATGTGTTCATGTATTTTACACTAACTTTTTTATCTATACATGCTTTGGGTTTATGTCAGAGTGGCCAATTTATTTTAACAAACAATGTTGCAACGGTATATCGGAAAATGAAATCATGGTGGCGGCAACATACGTTGCAGAGTTAATTTTCGAAATCAGAAAAAGCGATAAACTAATATAAGTTTAACAGGCAGAAAGAAGTATATTCTATTAACTGTTCTTTTAAAACTGAGGGGGCGACTCGAGTTTTAAAGAAAGCAAGATTGGCATGTGTCCCTTTAACCAAGTAAATAAATGACTGACGAGTAACATACATGCTACTGTCAGTAACAAACATGATTATGTGTAGACTCGAAAATTTCATAACATAAACGTGGACATGACATTGTGTCAATGGAGCACTTGCCAGATGTGTGGTGTTGTGAAACACTGTCCGCGTGAATCCAAAAAGTGCGGGTCGTTTATATTTATAGGGCATATATAGTTATATATATATATTTATATATATTACTCTTTTATATTTATATGGTCCCAGAACGCAGTCATACTCACTACTATATTGAAAGTAAATACTGAATATACATGTGCAGTGCGTTACGATCTGTAGTATTTGAAAACAGACATATTAAACATTTCCCTGATCATATATACTATATTCATAGAATTATTATTTCCTGGAAAAAAAATACGTTTGTTTTCAGCAGTTGAAATCTACTATATTCTGCGAATATTGCTACTTTGAAAATTTGAATACGTCTGTTTTCATCAAATAGCATGTTTTGTTTGTTTTAATATATCTATTTTTTAATTTATGATTTAAAAAAAAAAATGGATGATCGGAATATGTCTTACACACTGTTGAATCCTGTAATTTAACAACAAGTGGTTTGGTTCACAGGCGACAGTATCGGTGAACAAAACCACTTGTTTTACCGGATTCAATACCGTGCAAAAAAATATTCATATATTATACCATTAATATTATAACATGTGTGTTGTAACATATGCTTATCCTTGGATAGTGGATGTCTGCAGGGAACTTGACCTTTTACCTAAAAATAAAACGATCATCCTCTTTCCACTGTCCACCAATGAAGTTTCATGAAATTTGCTTTAGGTAAGAGGAAAAACTGTGTGGGCAATACTTTTCATTTTCCGGTCATGGTAACGGACCTTTCAACTACTGACTTAAAAATAAACAGGGATTATCATTTCACCAAAGGCATTCAAAGTATGAAGTTTTATCAAATTAGCTTCAGAGAAAGTAATAAAGAGTTTGTACAAAGTTTCGTCAAAATCCAACAAGTAGCGCAGACAAGATTTGTGACGGACGAACGGAAAGGCCAAATATAATCTGTCTCACCTACCACATTGTGGTGGAAGACATAAATATAAAGACAATATTTTAGTTCATATGTATACTTTATTAAGCAAATAATTGAGCGAACATAAACTTCAGCATTGACTCTGGCCAGTGGTGTACATGGAGTCTTCTTCCACATGACGTGCAGACTGAAAGAAAAGAAAGACATAGAATAAAAAGTTAATATAAGTCGAGCAGAGTATTCAATTTGAATCAGGTGTTGCGAGGGGAGCTAGGGCATGTTTAGGTGAATGGGACAGTTTAAAATTTAATTATTGTTTAACGCCTCATCAACACGTTGTTTAGGTTATTTCGAGCCGCCCCAAAGAGAGGAGGAAAGTTACATAGGCATCCAGGAACCCTGCCCTACGCTTAATACCTATGGTTCTTTAACGTGCTTGGAGGACAGACTCCGATACACAGGACCACCCGGTTTACGTTCCCATCAGACGAACGAGGCTAGCAGGACACATCGAAGTAACCCATTGGCGCCAGTAAGAATTGAATCCGTGTTCACTGGATTCAAAGCCGATATGCTATAAACGTCCCTTGACCAAAACTGAGTAAATGGCACATCAAGTAAAGGGTCAATACATATTATATTGTGTATCATACGAGTATATGATTGAACTGACATGATTATAGAACCATTTTAATGTATGTTTCACCCAACAGTACAGCAAGAATCTATTATATGGAAAGTAAAATCTGACAGAGGGTGCAATGCTCTATAAGCCATTTTTACTAGAAGGGGAATAAAATACAAGTGTTGCCAAAAATCTAAAATTGTTAAATTTTACACGTTTTGTTCATAGGATATTTTACTTTAATGACTTAGTAAGGTCATTTTACATGGGGAGAAAACATTACAACTATATACAACTATTTATTTTCTCTCTCAAAACCTGGTGATGCCGCTAGTTTTAGAAATAAAACATGATTAAATAGGGCAGTTGAGAAGACACTTTTGTAGATGTGTGGTCTGTTCTGATGTGAAAATGTGTAAAACAGACACAAGATTGGAAATTTGCTCTGTGTCTCTTTAATAAATTGGGGACCCATCACATAGACCAATTAGATGATGCTAAAGGGACACACGGCAATCTTGAAGTATTTATCAAGCTTTAACATTAGCATCTCCATTTGTTAACCTGGTAACATTTTAAATTTAAACCTGCTTGCATTAAAAGTTAAATAAAACTGTTTCATTTTGTCTTCGTTATTCTATCAAATACTTAACTATATTATAGGTGCACTATTATCAACAGTAAGTAATGTGTAAAACGATTTCTTCTGATATATTCTAATAAATAATATTAATGATGCACAAATGCAAACTATGCAGAAAAATTAACCGAACTCCAGAAGTTTTAAACAAATAAAGACTGCCTAGTGTCCCTTTAACACAACTTGTTTTCGCATGTATCCAGTACATGTAGTCATATGACAATCACGCTGCACTATCACTGATTTATTTTTTACTCTAACTTTGAACAGCACCGTGCAAGCATAACACAAGCTCCATTTAAAGAACTACACAAGTGCAAACAATTTTTAAAAAGGCTCTTACCTCCATATGATCCAATGGCATTTAATACGGCTTGACACTCTGAAGTCGTCAGTACAATTCACTTATAGCTGCTCAAGGGCACGATTCACATTTGAAGCCTCTCTGAAAACAACATCAATCCAATGTCAATGATCAAACAGACATAGTTTATCCTTTGTTATACATAATGTAACATATTTAAAAAAGAACATATTTAAAAAAGAAAAGATAAAAGAAGAACTAAATTGAATAAAGCATGAATACTGCTTGTGCTCAATAACACGGTTAATGTAATAAAAACATCTCTCATCATTCATTATACATGTAAAATATAATGTAGCCCAACTGGAGATCCATTAAAACATTGTTCCACTTTCACAGCATATTTCCAGCCCATGGAATAGTCATTTCTTTTGAGACACACTGGAGGCAAGCGTAGTAGCTCCACCGTCTTAAAGGCTTTTAAGTGAAATGTACTTTCTCGAAATTGCGTTGTTTTTTTCGCAACAGAAAGTATGTAGTAAATGTAAATAAATGTAAATTCAATATCACTTCCTTGCCTCAAAACTTTACTGTACATAAATATGAATCTGACCGATTTCAGTCAAATTACATTGTTTCAATGGTAGTTGTATCGGGTTATGTATTCACGAATAGAGACAACGCTAACTATTTAAATTCATGCATCTGAGGGGTGGGGTTGGAGGGGGTTTCTAGTTTTTTTACCCCCTCCTTGTTTTCGGTATGCAAGCTCCATCTACCCCAGACCCCCATCTACCGTACTTGGGTGGGGGCGGGGTGCGGGGGACATTGATAGCATTTCTACTAGCAATTGTTTTATTCCACGAAACGCTCTACAGTTTACAGTACATCCAGTTACTGGAAAGATCGGAGTACACGAAAAACACTTATAGTGATTATGAACTTTCTATTATACAGTATACACTACTTTTTTAGGCACTGTATTTGGCCAATGTCTAAATATGCACGATCTAAAAGGGGGGTGTACTGTTTATTAACAAACACATTTTAATGACAAAACAAATACCTTGATCATGGACCTCCAGCAGCAGACAATAATCCCAAATCCAACTTGCAACAACATGTCAATTTCACGTGTCAAGTTATCTCACGGTGACTGTCAGTCACCAACACTGCATCGTGTTGACACATAATGGGACGTTATTTCGTCCGGTAAGGTATTAGTGTTTACATAATATACGGTATGAAACACTGTACGCGTGTTGTTAGACTCCATAGGTACCCGTAGTGCTCGCCGAAGTAGCGCGCCCAATTTCGGTGTAAAAAAATGGCGTCTGTTTTAATTGAAAA